>JAUTXW010004093.1:702500-707578 GCA_030620095.1 Kuschelorhynchus macadamiae
GTCATACAATATCTCAGTGCAGGCAACTTTCTTCTAATTTTCCCCAAAATAATAATTTCCAACGACCCATAACAAATTCTAATTTTCAAAGACCCGCAATAAACTCGAATTCCCAAAGATCACAATATCAACCAAATTTTTCGCAACAAAATAGACCAAATAATCCTAGCCAAAATACAAACCAAGCACAATTTAGGCCATCAATAATTCAAAGAAATCCCAATTTTCAACCAGCTAAGACGCATCATGTTAATACAAGACAAGAATGCTCCTCAGAGAATTATTTGCCCGAATACGATCAGTGCACCGCCGAAAACGGCAATCCCGGTTTTTACGATTTTTTCCAACCAGAGGAAGAATCTTACCAAGATATAAACTATTCAAATGACACTAGTAATTACCAGGATTTTCTTACACCCCTTACGAATACCGACCCTCCAGACAATTCACCCCAGAACCCAATGACCGAGATCCAATCGAGAATAGAAACACTAAATCTAGAGAATATGGATCCAAATCTCAATTTCCCGGAACAAGCGTTTCTTTAAGTCCTCTTCTTACTGTAAATTCCAAGAATCTATATTATATCGATGACGCATCAAAACAATTCAAACTTCTCATTGATACCGGTGCAGGCATTTCTATATTTAAGGAAAACACCGTACAAAAATTTCCTACACGATTTCCCGAAAATGTCACTATTCAGGGAATTACCGATGAAAAACTTTCAATATCTCAATCTACACTCATACCTTTTACTATTGGTGATCCACACAAAGTGTATATTTGCAATTTAGATATAGATTTCGACGGTATATTAGGATTGGATTTCTTGGAACATTATGAATGTATTGTAGATCTGAAATCAAAACAACTTATTACAAATTTTAAAACTATGCCCCTTCACAAAGTAACCACAACTACAGCCATATCAGATGTACAAGAATGCATTAAAAACCGTAATAAAATTTCTATAGAGGCTAGAACTGAAAAAATTTTCAAACTCAAGTGCGAACTATTTAATACGGATGCTATACTTCACGCATATGTCAAAGAAAATGTTAGATTGCCAAATGCCCTGGTTAAGGTTAATGAACGCGGTGAATTTTTTACATCTATAATTAACTCAAATGCTATAGAAAAAACAATCGACTTTTCAAATTTAAATATCGAACCTTTTGACCCTGGAATTGATACTGAAACAATTTTTAACTTAAATACCTACCCTATACAAAACGCAGTTTTAGATAGGCGCTCAATTATTAAAGACCAGTTACGCACCGAACATTTAAACAACGAAGAAAACGATTTAATAACTAACCTATGTCTCGAATTTTCCGATATCTTTTATTTAGAAGGCGATAATTT
Source organism: Kuschelorhynchus macadamiae (assembly GCA_030620095.1). NCBI lineage: Eukaryota > Metazoa > Arthropoda > Insecta > Coleoptera > Curculionidae > Kuschelorhynchus > Kuschelorhynchus macadamiae. Next base: position 703,869 of record JAUTXW010004093.1, read on the forward strand.
ATCTTTTACCAACGAGATCAAACATTCTATAGATACTAATAATTCAAGGCCCGTATTTACCAAATCATATAGATATCCTCACATTCATAAAGAAGAGGTAAAAAGCCAGGTAAATAAAATGTTAGAGCAAGGAATTATTCGCCAGTCCATCTCTCCATGGTCCTCCCCGGTTTGGGTTGTTCCCAAAAAATTGGATGCCTCCGGAAAACCCAAATGGCGTGTAGTTATAGACTACCGCAAGCTGAACGAGCTTTCTATAGCTGATAAATATCCTCTTCCGAACATTTCCGACCTTCTCGATCAATTAGGGAAATGTCAATATTTCACAACCCTCGACTTGGCTTCTGGTTTCCACCAGATCGAGATCAATCCAAAAGACATCGAGAAAACTGCCTTCTCTGTTGAAAATGGCCATTACGAATTCGTCCGTATGCCATTCGGTTTAAAGAATGCCCCGTCCACATTCCAAAGAGTCATGGACAACATCCTTCTCGGTATTCAAAATGAACGTTGCTTAGTGTATATGGATGACATCATCGTGTACTCTCCAACAATACATGAACATATTTCAAGACTAACAGAAGTCTTCAAGCGTCTCCGCAAAGCCAACTTAAAGATCCAACCTGATAAATGCGAATTCCTTCGAAAGGAAGTTGCTTATCTAGGACACCTTATTACCCAAAGTGGAGTAAAACCTAATCCAAGCAAAGTTGAATGCATTCAGAAATTTCCTATGCCAACAAATCCTAAAGAAATAAAGTCATTCTTAGGTCTTGCTGGATATTACAGACGCTTCATCCCAAATTTTGCCAAAATATCAAAACCCCTGACCAAGTTATTACAAAAGGACGTCCCATTCACATTCGACGCGGACTGCAAAACCTCATGTTCTGACCTGAAAAAGGCACTTACATCGGACCCAATCTTAATTTACCCCAATTTCGAAGAAACTTTCTTGCTAACCACAGACGTTAGCGCATTCGCTATTGGAGCCGTCTTATCTCAAGGTCCCATCGGAAAAGATCTTCCGATAGCATATGCATCTCGAACTCTGTGTAGTGCTGAAACAAAGTATTCCACCATAGAAAGAGAATTATTAGCCATTGTATGGGCCGTCAAACACTTCAGACTATATCTTTTTGGTCGAAAATTTGTTTTGGTAACAGATCATCGCCCTTTGACTTGGCTATTTTCAATTAAGGACCCCGGCAGTCGCCTAGCTCGCTGGCGCCTTAAACTCGAGGAATATGATTACAAGATTGAATATAAACCCGGCCGAATAAACAAAAACGCAGACGCCTTATCACGTATTAAAATTAACCATTTTAAAAATTGCTCAGATTTTCAATCAACCATCGCTATTTACGCCTCAAATGAAGACGACTTTAATAACAGACCCTCGACCAGCAAACAAAATTCATTTTCAGAAATAATAACCGAAAACGATCTAGACGATAATGAAATAACCGACGAATACAATAGATTTGTTAATTTATACAAGACAAAATCAATCATCGATTATTCCAAAATCGAAATTTCCAATGATCAATTTTTGGACAAATCAAACAAAAATATTGTCACTTTCTTTTGGCAAACTAAAATGGAAGATTTTCATTTTAAAATTATAGAGGACCTATTTGAGGAAAACTATGATTTTGCCCCGCTTACGGTAAACACCCTGTCTAGTAAGAGTGTAAAGGACCGCAAATATTTCATAATACCCTTGTCGTATAATACTGATACCGTAGTCCAGCAGCTTTTATATATTATCTATAAATGTCAAGATAAATTCGATCTTTCTAAAACCTATTGTATCGAAAATAATTTACAACTTCCCATCCTCGAAATATTTTCATTCATTTTCTCTGATAAAGATATTAACTTAAAAATATGCCATAACCTCGGATGAAATACCCACAATTTTAGATCAACACCATACTGGCAAAAAAAATCTTCATCGCGGTATTAATGAAACTGTCAAACGCATTCGAAAAAAATACAATTGGACCGGACTAACTAAAGATGTCGAAAAACTCATTCGAAGCTGTGAAATCTGCCAAAAAGTTAAAATCTGTAGGAAAAATCTTAGTACGCCCCTCATGATAACAGAAACTCCAAAAACTGCATTCGAAAGAATCAATATTGACATCTTCGAGTATCCAACTCGTAACTATGCCCTTACGATCCGAGATGAGCTAACCAAGTTCACAAGGCGCATCTGACGTCGGATAAAAAGCCTCAACGATTGTCAATACACTTCCTGCTATTCTTTCAACATTATGGAACTCCCCTACGGATCCACTGTGACCATGGCCGTGAGTTGATAACACATTAATGAAAGACCTGTGACAGTCGATGACGTCAAGTTAACCTTTTCAAGTGTTAGCCATCCGCAATCAAATGAATCGCTCGAAAGATTCCACGCCACTTTAACCGAAATGATTAGGATTCACACAGCAGAACATCCCGAGGAACACCCATTCAATATCCTCCCCTATTCAGTCATCTGTTATAATAACACAAAAAACAAAACTCATGGATTCACCCCTTATGAGCTGCTATTCGGCCATACGTCTAGCCGACCCCCAGAAACCTTATATAATCAAGAACAACTTATCTCCAAATACATCCGAAATCTAAATAATAAAATGGAAACATATTACAAAATCGCAATGAGCTAGAACAAACGCCCAAAAGGAAAAATCAAAAATCAGATTCGACAAATCAGTCTCCGATAAACAACCCGATTATAAAGTTGGTGACAAAGTATATGTAAAAGTCAAAGAATCGCAAATTAAAGACAAAAGTGAAAATAAATTCAATGGCCCCTTTCAAATTATCGAACTTTACCAAACTTCAGCTAAACTTAAAAACCTTTCTACAAACCAAATTTCCAAAATAAATTTTGATAGGCTAAAGACATACTATGACTAGTCTATTTTTTTTTTCCAGACTCCTTGGCTTATTCCAGCCGTCTTCTCCTAATACTTCTTCACACCAATCAACAATACCGTTGGACTATTTTACCATGAGGAAAATTTTGTCAAAATTACTAACGATAAGTGGACGTTACTCGTATACAAAGATTTACAACCCCTTAAAGAAACTATACAAAACAACGACAAATTACTTACTACACTCAGTGACGTGTTGAATGACCCATCCCCTAGAACTGTATCTTTTAAAATAGAAATTAAAACACATTTAAGCTTATTAACCCAAATTTCAAACGCAGTTAATCAAAATATAGAGAAATCATGGCAGATACAAAAAAAGTTATCTTATAGGAACAAACGCGGATTAATAAACGGCATTGGTAGTATTTTTAAATCTATCACAGGCAATTTATATTGAGCCGATGGCGAATATTACAATGCATGTATAAACAAAATCACGCGAGATGAACGCGAACTTGAAAGCTTACTTAAAAATCAAATATCGGTAACTTCATCTGTAATTAAAAACTTCAATTCCACCATTCAAAAGATTCAAATTGATGAAGAAACCTTCAACCAAGACATAGATATTATACAGAGCGCTATCATGAACATATCTGATGACTTAGCGTTTTACGAAGGGCAAATTAAAACTCTAAAATATTAGAAGCTAATGGAAAGTTATGTTTTTAGAAGATTCTTTAAACGATATTATAAATGCCATCACATTCGCTCGTTTGAAAATTCTTCATAGTTCTATAATTAACTCCAAGA
>JAUTXW010004095.1:0-70306 GCA_030620095.1 Kuschelorhynchus macadamiae
AGTGGTGGAACATATTCAAATTACTGTAGCGTGTGGGAGGGTAAGTTTCTAGGATCGGCTTTAGTGGCGTTAAACTGGACAAGGTTATTTGCTCCCCATTCTACGATTTTAATGAGGTCCTCGGTTAGGGATAGTCATTACTCTACGTATGTCATTGGAGTAGAATGTAGTATAGTATCATCAGCAAAAATGTAAATTGGATGTCTGGCAGAAGAAAGTAGATCATTGATGTACCGGAATGGTAGGTGCCAATACCGAACCCTGTGGAACGCCTGTATTAATTTTGTGAGATTCCAAGTACAAAGATTTGGAGGAAGGACATGGGCAAGAGGTTCATTAAAAAGTGCGTTATGCCAACGTAAATCAAATGCTTCTCCGTGGAATTCGATGGACTTATTCCAGTTGTGGGTTACGAAGGTAAAAAGATCTTTGGTGGCGGAAACCAGTTTGCCTGTCATGAATAAGTTTATACCTATCAAGGTAATTTAAAAGACCATTATTAATATACTTCTCTCATAATTGGAAGTGGGGATATGGTCTGTAACTAGAGGGAAGAGTTTTGAATCCCTTTTTGACAATTGGCTGTACACGAGTAGATTTTCAGCTTCTAGGAAAAATAGGACACTTGGAATAACTTTATAAGGATAGGGGCCAGTTCAGAAGCGCCCTTTTTTTAGGACTATGGCCGGAATACTGTCAAGACCAGAAACCTTTTTGGTATTAAGTGTTTTGTACCTTTTTTACCTACTTATTCAATTAATCTCAAATTAGGTAGGAATCAACTGGTAAGATTTTCGTACGAATCCAAGATGGCGAAATAAAATGGTGGCTTAATAAATTATTTATGAATTTAAAAATTCAGCCTGAAAAACTACTTAGTGTACTAATTTCAAATTGTGTTCCATAATTAATTGTGGTATAGAAATCAACTGGTAAAACTGTGGCACTAATTCAAGATGACGACCAAATAAAATGTTTCGTGAAAAAAACCACCGTCGCACATTTTCAGGTTTTAGTATCTCTAGATGCTAAAAAATTCCGTCGCTTCGTCTGTTGGCTTCTCCGTCAGTTCGTGGCATAGCTTAAAAACTACATATCAGATTGACTTAATTGAATTAAGGGGCATATAGGGATGACCTGATGGTAATATTTTGGTAAAAATCTAGTAATGCGGCGCAGTGAAATGTTAAAAAATATTACTAAAAAACTAATTATCCAATTTAGTCAATTTTGTGTAAGAATTAGGTGTGGTATAGTCATGAACTGGTAAAGTAGTGGTACAAATTCAAGATCTCGATACAAAATGACGCTCAGGTATTTTTTTGAAAATCAAAGTAAAAATTTTATTCAGTTTACTTTAAATTTTGCAGAGAAATTAGATATGATATAGGGATAAACTGGTACGAATTCAACATGACGTAACAAAATGGCGGTGTGTGTCAATGCAATAACTACGTATTGAATTTATTGTAAATTATGCCCAAAAATCAAATGTGGCATAGGTAGAAACTGATAAAAAATTGGCATGAATTCAATATGATGGAACAAAATGGCACCCATTAAAAGTGTTTGAAGTGACCGTACATGTAACACATATACAGGGTTATTCACGCAACCCGTTCATTAAAAGTTTTTGATAATGCTATTTAGATAAAAATTTCAAATTTTGGGATTAAGGTAAGGTTAAGGGGTACTTCTTTTTTGAAATATTTTCAACTTCCTGTCACTTCCGGTTTAACCGGAAGTTGGTATCGACTTGCTTATTTTAAATGGAACAACCTGTATTTTTTTGGATTCTACGGACTATTTTAATGCTATTTTATGTAGCATGTCCTATACCTAGATTCAAGCGTTCTTAAGATATTTGACCTTGAACCGAAAATGAGCCTTCGGGGTACCAAATTTTAAAATCTCATATTTTTGTAAGTTTTGAAGATATAATCTTTATATTTTGCAGACGATCGGTAAATAATCTTAGGTTTCTATTTTTTTTATTGAATTTGTCTATTTTTATACAGGGTGTCCTAAATTCAGTGGCAAACATTCACATTTTCAAAGCCGCTAAAGCCCGTTTTTTTTTAATGGGACACCCTATAACTTTTTGCACTATCAAATGTAGAATTTAATTTTCTATCGAACTGTATTAAGGTTCCCTATACCTATTCGTAACCATTTTCGAAATAATGGGGTTTTATAAAAATATCGTATGTATTTGCTTAAATGTTCACATGTTCCAATGGTGAGCCATGGAAAAACAATTGAGATCCAATATCCAATATGACAGATGATTAGTATGCGTTATTTATCGAAAGCTGTCAGTGATAAACTAAATCTTCTAAATCGAAATGGAAGAATACTCAAACGCTGATATTCTCAATCTATTTTATATTCATGGAGAATGTTATAAAATTTTGGAGAGAACGTGTCGAACTTTTTGCGTTTTGGCAAGGTTAAAGTTACAAAAAATGTTCCGAAACCAGTGACAAATGCCGAGGATAACGTAATAAACACATTAGCTTATTTCCACGCAAACCCGCGAAGTTCAATACCGTCTGCAGAAAACGATTTGGAAATTTCTTCTTCATTTGTCCAAAGAATCTTGAGCGAACATCATATGCACCCTTATTCATGTCAACATGTTTTTGAAAATTCAAGAGGACCCTCAATTCCTTTCCAAAATATTTTGGACCGATAAAGCGAAATTTTCTAAAGAAGGAATAACAAATAGAAGAAACGAACATTTCTGGGCAGCAGAAAATCCGCACGCTTTACGCTAAACGCGTTCTCAAGAGAGGTTTAGCTTCAATGTTTTCGGTATAGTATTAAATGATCAGGTGCGGTATTGTATTTAAAGACAATTTAAACAGTGATACGTATTTGGAAATTCTACGAGGAACGGTTTCTGAATTTATAGAAGAAATTCCTATTGGTGAGCTGCAAAATTATTGGTATCAATTAGATGGGGCACTAGCACATAATTCCGCTGCAGTTTATCTCCAATTATCTCGAATTTTTGAAGATTGCTGGATTGGTCCCAATGGCCCCGCGATCGCCTGATTTAACACCTCTAGACTTTTATTTATGGAGATTTATCAAAGGTAAAGTCTATGCTTCCACAGTAAATAACCAACAAGATTTACTGGACAGGAGACGAACAGCTTTTGCCGAATTAGAAAACGGACAAATTCAACGGGCCACAGCAACTGTACAAAGAATAATTGAAATGTGTCTTCAAATGAACGGACAGCATATAGAACATTTGTTATAATTCAATTTTATTATTTTATTTATTTATTGTTGATTGTTATATTGCTATAATTTTTAAGTTCACTAAAACAAGTTTAGAACAGTCTCGAACTTAGTAGATATGGTTAAAAATAATGTAAACAATTTATTACATTTTTTATAACTTTAACTTTTCCGAAACGAAAAAATTTCGTTTCAATCCTCTTGAATTTTCTCTTGTTCGTTGGTGATAAATGAGGATGTTTTTCATTAAAAACATGGCACGTTCTCTCCAATATTTTGTAACATTCTCCGCGAATATAAAATAAATTGAGAATATCAGCTTTTGAGTGTTATTTTATTTTAATTTAAAAGTTTCAAATCAGCTGTCATGTTGAACAGAAAAGCACAACAATTGTTTTTCCATGGCTTACTATGGGAAATTGTAAGCATTTAGCAAATACATATGATAGTTTAATAAAAACCTGATTATTTCGATATGGTTACGAATAGGTATAGGGAACCTTAATACAGTTAGGGTGTCCCATTTAAAAAAACGGACTTTAGCGGCTTTGAAAATGTGAATGTTTGCCGCTGAATTTAGGACACCCTGTATAAAAATAGACAAATTCAATAAAAAAAATAGAAACCTAAGATTATTTACCGATCGTCTGCAAAATATGAAGATTATATCTTCAAAACTTACAAAAATATGAGATTTTAAAATTTGGTACCCCGAAGGGTCATTTTTGGTTCAAGGTCAAGTATCTTAAGAACGCTTGAACCTAGGTATAGGACATGCTACATAAAATAGCATTAAACTTCTCCGTAGAATCCAAAAATATCATAAAATATAGGGCGTTCCGTTTAAAATAAGCAAGTTGATACCAACTTTCGGTTAAACCGGAAGTGCCAGGAAGTTGAAAATATTTCAAAAAAGAAGAACCCCTTGACCTTACCTTAATCCCAAAATTTGAAATTTTTATCTAAATGGCATCATCAAAAACTTTTAATGAACGGGTTGCGTGAATAACCCTGTATACTGTGAGAATGTACCAAACTAAATCGGGCCACACTCTATTCCTAATAAAAGGAAAGATTCGTAGACAGGGAAGTTCCGGGTAAAGGTAATTTACCGATTTTTGTATAAATGTTTTTATAAATATAAAGAATTAATTTATATAATTATATAATTTTTTAAACAAAGAAATTAATTTTAAAGAAGCAGACGCGTCACTTGCTAGAGTGTCAGTTTTATATTTAGAACAGCGTGAAAAACAGCTGAATACACACATTATCGGATTCACATTGTTTGTTATTTTTTGTTAATTAGAACTAATTAAGGTTCAGTTTGTATTCGGCGTAGATGGTATTATTGTGAACTTTAAATAGTTTTGCAGTTGATTGATATAACGTAGTAAGTGAGTGTTACACTGTCTAAGAGTTAAACAGTGCCGAATAAATTTTCCAAATTAAAATGATTTTTCAATCGGTTCCTCACATATACTTCGAGTCAAGAGAAAGTTTTTAATGTCCTTTAATATAAGAATGCTTCGTATCTCTTTGAAATTCTATAGAATGAAGCACTTTGTAAAATACCTCTTCTAAAAACAAGTAATAACAACAGCATTTCTCTCAGGTTTGTCCTAGACTATAGTAATGGGAAGGGGGGGGGGGGTGAAATTAACATACACAGTTATGAGCTGGACTGAATTTTTTTAACAAGCAAGTTTAAATAAAAATGTTTACTGAAAACTATATAATATACAAAATGCGTCGAAAAAAACACGGGGCTATTGCTTAATGGAAGATTCACTGAATTAAAATAAGACGAAAATGTTATATACGTATAGGTCCATGACGGTGTTATTTCCAAGATACAGGGTGTTAATTTTTCTTTGGTGATTTCCCTATATATTTAAACTGAATTATTAGACTGAAATAAAACTTGGTGCTGTAAGATGTAATTTATTTTGTAAATTTAAAATTAAAGAAACACTAATTATTACAAATGTCAAACAAATTTTTGACATGAGTAGTCACAGCAATTAAGCTTTAGAACTTCCAATGCGTTCTTTAAGCGGGAATTACACAGACAATCACTTCTCTTTTTTTTGTCTTTTCCTTGGATAACACGGCACAAGGTTATAGAAAGGAGGTGTTCGGTTGTAACGCGATATCATTTTACTTCCCTCGTAAAAGGGAATTAATCTCAAATTTTCTCACTATTATGTAGGAATCAACTGGTAGAATTTTGGTTCGAACCCAAGATGGCGGAACAAAATGGCGGTTTAGTAAGATACTTAAAAATTCAGCCTGAAAAACTACTCAAGGGCCTGATTTTAAATTGTGTGTCATAAATAATTTTGATATACAGATTAACTAGTAAAACTTTGGTACTAATTCAAGATGGCGGAACATCTTGAATTAGTACCGGTTTTCATATCTTCCTGTTTTAGTGTATCTAGATGCCAAAAAATATGTTTTATCAACTCCGTCGGTTCGTCTGTCGGTTTGTTTGTATCTCTGTCAGTTCGTAATATAGTCAATATTGCAAAAGAAAATGGCGCCCTAGTGGAATGTTAAAAATATTATTCCTGAAAAAAAATTTTCCACAAAAATCAAGTATTATATAGGAATCAACTAGTAAAATTCTGGCACGAATCCAAGATGGCGAAACAACATGGCGGCTTAGTAAAATGTTTACAAACTCAGCCTGAAAAACTACTTAATGGACTGATTTCAAATTGTGTGTCATAAACAATCGTGGTATGCAGAAGAACTAGTAAAAAATATGTTTTATCAATTCAGCCGGTCCGTATGTCAATTTGTCATTTGAGAGCATAGTTTAAAAACTACTTACCCGATTGATTTCAAATTTTAGTCAAAAATTAAGAGTGATATGGGGATGATCTGGTAAAATTTTGGTAAAAATCTAATATGACGAAACAAAATGGCGTCCTAGTGAAATATTAAAAAATTATTACTAATAAACTGCTTATCCAACTTTTCTCATATTTTTCACAAAAATGAAGTATTATGAAGGAATTAAATGGTAAAAATTTTGGTATAAATCCAAGATGGTGGAAAAAATGGCGGCTTAGTAAAATACTCTATTTTATTTTTAATTTAGTCCGAAAAACCACTTAATTGAATGAATTGTGTGCCATACATAATTGAGGTAAACAGATGACTTAGTAAAACTGTGGCACTAATTCTAGATGACGGAACAAAATGGCGGTTAAATATAATTTTTGTAAACGTAAAAAAATTTTCTCAGGTTTTAAATATCTTCACGTGTTAGCATCCTTAGACGCGAAAAAATATGTTTTATCAATTTCGCCAGTCTGCCTATCAGTTTGTCTGTCTGTCTGTCATTTCACGGAACCGTTAAAAAAAATATTACTGAAATACTAATTAACCTATTTACCTCAAGTTTTGCAAACAAATCAAGTATTAACATTTTGGCACGAGTATAAAATATCAAAACAAATTTGCTACCTTTTACCTTAAAAAAATTTAACACCGTTTTGCTCGCGATTCTAACTTTTTTAGTTTTTGAGATATTTTGAAAAAACCAAAAAACTGCATTTTAGAAAAAGTCCTATAATTTATTTATTTATGAAAATTTTCAAAATCTGTAAGAACATTATTAAGGCAACATTTTACGTAGAGTGCACCTATTAAGTTAGATTTTACATACGACGTTTCGATTTTCTAGAACCATCATCAATTTTGTTTTTTCTTATGGCCACTGTGTTCGATTTTAACAGTTTTGAAAAGAGTATTTCTTTAGCTTTTCAACGGTGTATCACACTTTGTAATTAGGTTATTACTAAAGGTGCAAAAAGTGCGTAGAGAAAATATTTAAACGTTTTTTGGAATTATCAAAGTAAAAAATTAAAAATTAATAGTGTTAAAAGGCAATATGTAATTCAACATCCAGTTCTACAAAAAGTTAGTAAAAACTACTCAATAACATTGCACAATGTTCACAAATGTTCAAATGACCAGCCGCAGATAACACTAACATCTTTGCTCAAGTAGGCTTTGGTTTTGAAATAATAGAATGCTTTTAATCTGTCAAAAATGCAACGTTTAAGTTTTATTTAACATTCATCGCTGTTTTAATAAGGACTACAATGGCGTTAAACTTTTCTAATGAAGAAATGTTTGATATGTTAGTGTGTTATATTAAAAATGAAAGAAATGCAAACAGGGCCATGGATGTGTATTTTGACACGTACCCCGAAAGACGGAAGCTTGGCAGAACTTATTTTCAAACGCTGGCTGGTTAGAAACTTGTTTGAGTTTGGCAGTTTTAATAAGATTCGCACAAAGAAGTATGCAAAAGACAACGAGCAACGCAATAGGCAAATCCTAGAATATTTTAATGAAAATCCGACTTCATCTACAAGAAGAAGCGAAACAGAACTTCAAATTCCAAAATCTACCGTTCATGGCGTCTTAAAAGTAACTAAATATCGTCCTTACAAGCCAACAATTGTGCAAGGACTTCAAGCAGATGATTTCGAAAGAAGAATTGTTTTTTGTAATTGGTATATCAATAGATGTCGAGAAAATCCCGCTTTTTGAAATAAAGTCATTTGGTCAGATGAGACTCATTTTACAAACTGTGGCATTTTTAATAAAAAAAATCACCATTATTGGGCTATTGAAAATCCGCAACTACGCGATCCACCCAGGCTGCAAGAGCGATTTGGTTTTAATGTGTGGTGCGGGATGCTTGGTAAGATAAACATAGTCTAATTGAATTGCTTATAATTCAATATTTTCCATTACTTTTTAGGAAATCGTCTCATTGGTCCCTTTATTTTTGATCACACACTGACAGGCCCAAGATACCTTGCCATGTTACAGAATCAAATAGTTCCTGCCATTCGAGAAGCTGTGCCAGATGATCAGTTTAATAGCTTGTGGTTTCAGCAAGACGGTTGTCCGGCACATAACAGCAGGGATGTACAAACCTTTTTAACAACAACTTTTGGTGAAAACGTAATATCCAACAGTGGTCCTGTCCGCTGGCCAGCTAGATCCCCGGATATCACGCCGTTGGAATTTTATTTATGGGGATGTGCGAAAAATGAAATATACGAATTTGACCCCCCAGAAAATAGGCAAGTTCTTGAGCAGCGAACCCGAAATATTCTAGAAAATATAAATAGAAATACCATTCAACGGGTAATCAGAACAGTTGAAAGGAAATGCGGACACTGCATAGAAAAAAACGGTCAACATTTTTAATCCTAGTATTATGTAGCATTTTTTTATTAATTTTATTGAGTAGGTAGTTCATACTGATTTTCTGTTAATTCTTGTAAGGTTAGTACTTTTAAATCGTCATGAACGGTTGACTTCAGAATGTGAAGTTCTGTTTCAATTCTTCTTATGGAAAAAACCAGATTTTCATTAAAATATTCTAATATTTGCCTATTCCATTCCTTGTCATACTTGCATACTTTCTGTTGCGATTCTTAAAATTGGCTAACCCTAGCAAGCTTCTAATCAGTGCAGCGCTTGAAAAGAAGTTCTGTCGACAGTCGTTCTTCGGGGTACATTATATGCAGTGCACATAGTATTAATGTTACTGAGTAGAACTTACTGATTTTATGCAGAATTTAATGTCCAATTTAAAAATATTGCTATTTGAAACTATTAAATTTTAATTTATATCGATAATTCGAAAAAATGTTTAAACAGTCTTATTTCAAACGCAAAGCCTACTTGGGCAAAGATGTTAGTGTTATATGCGGGTGGTAGTTTGAACATGTGTGAACATTGTGCACGAATCAATTATGTTATTAAGTAGTTTTTACTGATTTTTTGTAGAACTGGATGTTAAATTACAATACATTGCTATTTAACACTATTAATTTTTAACTTTTTACTTTGATAATTCCAAAAAACGTTTAAATATTTCCTCTACGCACTTTTTGCACCTTTAGTAATAACCTAATTACAAAGTGTGATACACCGTTGAAAAGCTAAAGAAATACTCTTTTCAAAACTGTTAAAATCGAACACAGCGGCCATAAGAAAAAACAAAATTGATGATGGTTCTAGAAAATCAAAACGTCGTATGTAAAATCTGACTTAATAGGTGCACTCTACGTAAAAAGTTGCCTTAATAATGTTCTTACAGATTTTGAAAATTTTCATAAATAAATAAATTATAAGACTTTTTCGAAAATACAGTTTTTTGGTTTTTTCAAAATATCTCAAAAACTAAAAAAGATAGAATCGCGAGCAAAACGGCGTTAAATTACAAACATAATTGTCTAAAACTTTCTCCATTTAAACGTTTTTTTAACTATCACGGTTTCCGAGATCCCAATACTGTCATAACCAATTTCGGACACACTGTATATAAGCGATAAAGCTAGCGAATTTTATAATTAAATTTTAATTTTTTAAAATACCCTTTTCAAACTAAATCACTGAGATGTGTAATATACCTACAACCCCATTTGCTAAAATATATCTTTTTTGTTATTCCTTTATGTATCCAGGGGACCATCAAAATGTGCAACCTCAAAATCTAGTAATTTACTTGATATTTTCGAAAAATGAACATTTAGCATGAATAAAACGTTATTAACAGACTATCCTCATTATAATTTTTATGTATGTATACAGGTGGTGGTAAAAGAAACATGTGAAAGTAATTTATATTAAAGGACACTATACATATTAACTAAGCAAACAGCTCTGATATTAATATTTAAATTATTTTATTTTTCTTAAGTATATATTATAAAATCTAATTTTAATAGTGTCGTTTACTTCTCTTTTCGTCACTTTTTGTATTATGTTATATACAATTAGATATACATATACTACAAATTATACAATTCTTAAAAATATAATTTGAAAAAATCAGTAAAAAGGGAGAAATAAAATATAAAAATAGTATTTTATTTAATCCCTAAATATAGACATTTTGAAGTGGGCACCCAAATAATGACTAATCTGTATTAATATATACAAGGTGTCCCAAAAGGTCTAACCAATAATTTAGGAATACATAAGTTTAATCAAAATATCGCGATTTAGCCATAGTTATTATTAATAAAGATACAGAGTGATTAAGTTAAAAGTTTATTTTCGATTTTTTACACTAATATCTCTGATTTTTGAGATATTAAAGTGAAAATTGGTGATAACGGATTTTTTATAGCCAGTAGTAACAATACGCCTTCAATTTTGATGTAGTTTGTAGAGGGCGCTAGCAGCGCTATTTTTTGTATTTAAAAATGTTCTAACTTTTTTGAATACAAGTTTTGTATAGAAGAAATATTTTCTATTATCTTTACTTCACAAAAAAGCTATACCTTATAAATTTACATAAATTTGACCGTTTTCAAGATATTTGCTGTTTTATTACTTGAAACAGCCCCGTGTACTCACCATTTAGGATATTTCAATTTTATCATTTTTATAAAGTAGGCTTTTATCAAACAAGAATCAATTGGAATTAACGCATCTGTCGCAAAGAAACATATTAGCTTTATTTCTAAACGATTTATTAAAATTCATAAAAATGATAAAACTTGTAATATGCTAAATGATGAATACGGCTGCATCATTAAGTAATAAAACAGCAAATATCTCGTAAATGGTGAACTTTAGATGGATTTATAAAGTATAGCTTTTTTTGGGAGAAAAGAAAAAAATCTATTTTTTCTGTACAAAGTTCCATAATTTTATATATAAAAAAAGTTATAACATTTTTAAGAGCGAAAAGTAGCGCTCATAGCGCCCTCTATAAGTTACATAAAAAGAAGGAGTATTATTATTACTGGCTATAAAAAATCCGTTACCAACAATTTTAAAAAATCGAAAATAAAATTTTAACTTAATCACCCTGTATCTTTCGGACTAAGGCAAGTATGGCTAAATCGCGACATTTTAATCAAATCTATGTATTCCTAAATTATTGGAAGGACCTTTTGGGACACCCTATATATATAAAAAAGTATACATACATCTATGTAAACTCACTAGTAACCTTAAATTTACTAACCTAATAGAAATTTTAACATGTTATTCGAAGACAGTAACGTCACTATTTATTTTGTCGAAAGTAAAGTAAAGTAAGTCGAACTATCATGTAAATTTGGTCGTTGCTGGAGCTGGAGTTGTTTTATAGTTTACACATTTAGTTTAGCTAGGTGTATCTACTATAACAGTCAACAAAATCTTCATGCATTAACCTAGCCAACAGTTACAAGGCCCCCCAAAATACGCAAATTCCTAGTTAAAATTACTATTTGACTTTGATCTCAGTGATCGGATGGAAATAGCAGTTTGCACAGTTCGACAAAAAAGCCCTGAGAGCAAGTGATTCTGGCATCAGTTTTAAAAGGTATAAAGGTTAGCTATATGATTGGTTCATATGTAATGTAATATAAAAAACATCAATTATATTTTGTAATGGCTGGGTGAGGCTGAAAGAAAATATTTGGCAATAAAATAATCCTATATCCTTTTCTTGGTATGGAAACTTTATCAAAGCGATTTCCAGAAAAATAAACACATATAATTTCGTTTCATAAAATATAATCCTATTTTTGTATACCCACGGTGTTCCTTAATTCTCAAATTTCTCCCGTCCATCATGCCTATTTAACGGAGTAGAAACACGTTTTGCATAACAAACGGTGCATTATCCTACTCGCGATACGTGCAAAAACACGAAACCGCTTATTAAATTTCCTTCTAATCATAAAACAGTTATAAGTTAGTCGTGGGGCCCTATTAAATATCACTTAACTTCTAAGTATCCTGTCGAGATCGTGTATCATGCTGTAGCTAAGGACTTTTTTCGCTGCCCACTTGCGAAATTTAGAACACACTTTTGTGTCGTCGTCGTAAGTGCTATACCTACGGTTAATAAAAGAGCTGTTATTTATCCCGAACGGTTTGTAATGATGGCTATTATTTTAAAATCATCCGGATTGTTGAGACACAAGACCATGGGAATAGTGGTTCTCGTATTTGGTTTTATACTGTGTCTTTTCTAATTCAAAGTGGACCATCGAAACACTGTTCACTCAAGTTTTAATGCGGTTTATTAAAACATCAAAAAATGCTGTTGCTATTATTTGTCTAAGTTTATGTATAATCAGCAAATCTTGTAAGAAATTTGGCAGTGTCGAATACATTCTCTGCCTAAAAAAGACCACACAAAAAAGTTTAGTTTAGTCAAATCGGGAGAGCGAACGGGCCATTTCTCTTTAAGTTAAAAATATGGTATTTCGTAGTGTGGCCGAGTATCTTCTTGTTGGGAAGTCAAGTTTTCTGTTCCATATCGATGATATTCTTCGATAATTACTTTTACTGCTTGATCAACAGCGTTTTCTTACAACCCTAAACAGATTTCGCAGTTTAAATTGCCATGTAAAAAAGAATGGTTTCCATAATTTCTTGCCCATATATTTAATTTTTCTGGGTGCTGGGACGTGTTTCTCGAAAATCCTAAGATAAGACTATGATCAACACAGATAATTAGGTCTATTAACTAAACCACTAATGAAAAATTAGTAATGGTAGTACCAGGTCTAGTTGTCATGGTACTTAAAACTCTTAGTTCGCCAGTTATGTTTCGCTTATGTCACTGTCATTTTGTAATTATGACATTTAGAAAAAATATTTGTTCAGTTGTTAAAAATGTGATCTTAAACCTACAACTCTTAAGTTAGACCTGGTCTAAATTTAAACCTCTTTAGCGAATACGGGTGGAAATGTTTCAAAAACGGAAATTATTTGGTTATTCCAGACGAGGAGTTTCTTAAAGCGTACAGTTATTTAGTAAAATATTTATATATATTTTAAACAAATTGTAATATAGAAGTATTTTATTAGTTTGTTTTTAAACTGTGAAATATTTTTTTAGAAATATTTAACCAAAAGTTATAGTACGAGCGGGGATCGAACCTGTACTTATGGATCACTAGTCCATTGCTCTAACCAATTGCGCTGTCATACCACTGATAAGCAATTCGAACTTGTACAGGGTGTCCGGGTTTGGTTGCAAAAGCAGGGTATCTCGCTTATTTTTAAAGATAGAACCTTGCGGTTTTCACGAACCTGGGCTAATTTTTTGTGAAACTCAGGAAGCCGTAAACAAAATTTTCATAGCCTTCTTCGTTTATGAGATACAGGGCGAAATAGAAAATCTTGCATTTTGGGATCCCCCTCGTATCTCGGTTATCCTTTAACTTAACGCAAAGGGAAAAATTGCTGCTTATGCAGTTTTTTACGCTGGATCCAGTGGCGTAGTCATATTTTTCATTTGAGTTGTTATTTTTTAGATATGACACAAAGTTGTGTTTTTTAAATGGGACACGCTGTATATTTGTCCAGAAATTGATTTGCCCTTTTAAAAGCTTCTCAAAAATCCTAATTTTTATAATTATAATCCCAAATTTTGCAATAGGTCATGCAAAACGATGCCGTTTTCATTTGTTTTCTTGGAAGCAAATGACATTTCCCAATTTTGTACGCGTATATAAAATATAGCGCTAGTTTTTTGTATTTATTTATTGTGTATTTGTATTATTATGGAAGAAAACCAAACTTTCGAACATTATGAAAAGTACGATATGTTAGCTTGTTTTATATTAAGTAATGAAAATGTTGAAGCGGCTTCTAAATGTATTTTAACAGGTAAATAGTTAATTTTTAGGTATGTTGAAATACTATTGCTTCATTTTTATTTAGATATTCAGGAAAGAGGCAACCTAATATATCTACTTTTAATCGGATAAAAAAGAATTTACTTAATCACGGATCATTTATCAAACCTCGTACGAAAACATATAATAAAGAAAATCGGGAGGCTGAGGAAATTACGGTTTTGGCTAATGCAGAAGCTTACCCTACAAACTCTTGTAGGGCCAGTGAAAAGAGCATAGGGATTCCAAAAACTAGAGTTCAAGAAATTCTAAAAAAGCACCAATACCACCCATACAAATTTAGGCTCGTGCAGCATTTACAGCCAGGGGATGCAGAGCGTCGGTAGTCTTCTGCAATTGGTTTCGAGAAAGATGCGATATGGTTAGAGATTTTGAAAGGAAGGTTATATGGTCAGACGAAGCACATTTCAGTAATTCTGGTATACTCAATAGGCACAATAGTAGATTCTGGTCCCAGGAAAATCAACACCAAATATTTCCCAGAAGACAGCAGGGCAGGTTTGGTCTAAATGTGTCCTGCTTCATATTAGGAACACATATAAAATTTTATATATTTGAGGAAAATCTAATAGCGAATCGCTATATAGAAATTTTAGAGGCAGCTATACCTGAATTACTTGACGATGTTCCTCTAGCCCAAATTAACGAAATTTATTTTCAATAGGACGGTGCTCCTGCACACAATTCTGGAATGTCGAGATTATTTCTGGACAATAATTTTACCAATCAATGGATCGGAACAAATGGACCTATAAGATGGCCCCCTAGGTCCCCAGATTTGTCGATTTTAGATTTCTTTCTATGGGGATATCTGGAAAATAGAATTTACAAAGACCACCATGATAATGTCCAAGATTTAGGAAATGCAATAAGAGAAAATTTTCGCTATTTACAAAATCATCCCGTTATTTTGCTTAATTCCATAAAACGAATACGAAAATTGTGCGAAGCATGCATAGAACAAAACAGAAATCAGTTTGAACAGTTCTTTTGATTTCCTTGGTTACTGTAGTTCTTATACGACAGTTGATTTTTGCTGAAAGGCTTGTTACATAATAATTTATTATTGTTTTGTTCTTGTGTTGCATAAATCTAGGTAGGTGGTACTTTTTTGGTGCGAAATTATCAATACATATTTTGATAAATAGATTTAATTACATATTTATTTTGATTTATTGTTAAGATGTAGATATTGTTAACGACTTTAAATAAAATGCAGCATTGTTTTGCATGGCCTACTGCAAAATTTGGGATGATAATTATAAAAATTAGGATTTTTGTTGTTATTTATTAAAATAGACCCATACTATTATATATTTTTGAGAAGCTTTTAAAAGGACAAATCAATTTTTGGACAAATATACAGAGTGTCCCATTTTAAAAAAACACAAGTTTGGGTCATATCTAAAAAATAACAACTCAAATGAAAAATATGACTACGCCACTGGATCCAGCGTAAAAAACTGCATAAGCAGCAATTTTTCCTTTTAAAGGGATAACCGAGATACGAGGGGGGTCCCAAAATGCAAAATTTTCTATTTCGCCCGGTATCTCATAAACGAAGAAGGCTATGAAAATTTTGTTTACGGCTTCATGAGTTACACAAAAAATTAGCTCAGGTTCGTTAAAACCGCAAGGTTCTATCTTTAAAAATAAGCGAGATACCCTGCTTTTGCAACCAAACCCGGACACCCTGTATATATTCAAACCCACCAACAATTTATAATCATTGTTGATCCTGCCAAATATTCTTACCTTATATTCTCATGTCGTATGCAATTGTTTTAATTAAGTCTAATTGTTTCTTTTGACATTTTCTATTAAATCATAAACAAACAAAATTTGTTTTCTACTTCTCACAATATACAATACCTAGAATATAACTAACTCTCACATACTTTATGATCAGATTAGGGGATTTAGGAAGACCCAATTGTTTTATCTCTTAAATAAAAGAATAAAAAAAATAAATTAAATAAGAATTATGTTGTACATGTGAGAAATTACGGTTTTTCATAAAATTGTATCTTCATTTAATTTTTGGATGAATATAATTTTGTATGGATGACATTTACAGTATTTTAAGAATTTTAATAACAAAACAGATAAAAGTTATTCATGGGGCTCTATTAAATATCACTTAACTTCTAACTATCCTGTCGAGATCATGTATTATGCTGTATCTAAGGACTTTTTTCACTGCCCACTTGTGGAGACACAAGATCATGGGAATAGTGGCTTTCGTATTCGGTTTTGTAAAAGGTCCCTTTTTGTACTGGGTTGACCATAGAAAAACTTTTCACCTAAGTTTTACTGCGGTTTTTAAAAACTGTTGGTGTTATTTGTCTGAGTTCATGGATAATGCTTAAATGCAAATCTTGTAAGGTATTTTGGCTGTGTCGAATAAATTATTTGCTTTAAAAAGCCTCCCAAAGAAGTCTAGTTTAGTCAAATCGGGAGAGCGAACAGGCCATTTCTGTCAATCCACCTCTTTTTTATTCAAAAATATCCTTATGGTATTTCGTAGTGTGGCCGAGTATCGTCCTGTTGGAAAGTCAAATTTTCTGTGCCATATCGATTATCTTCTTCGATAATAACCAAAACTGCTGTATCATCAGCGTTTTCTTACAACCCTAAATAAATTTCGCGGTTTTAATTTCCAGATAAAAAGAATTCCTATTCATACATTTATTCTTTCAGGGTTTACGTTTGTTTCGAAAATTCTGAGATTAGACTCTAATTTAAAGTTTTTTTCTATCTGTAATATTTAAGCCTCTAACTGAAGAACAAAATACAGGGGTGGCCAGCGATATTTTGATCCAATTGGGACTTAAATAGCTCTGAAACAAAAAAAAAATCGAGGTGAAGTTTTCCATGAATATTTTTAATTTACCGAAGATTTTGTTAGAAGCATATATCATCTTATTTTTAAAACTGGAAGTACCGAAAACAAAATGGCTGACTTTCAAGTATAGGGCAACTGTGTTATTTTAACACCCTATATATCTCTTCAAAATCAAAAAGCTTAGTCTTTCCCCTTTTTAAAAATGTAATACAAACTATAGTTACGTTGCAGAATGCTGGATTTATTAAGCTCTGAAAAAGACACTGCATGTTTATAAGAATTTCATGGTTAACGTTTTTTCTTTTTTTGAAAAGTTCATATTGTTCATATTGTTCCAATGTCGATCGCTTTTGACTTTCTTTTGAAATACAATAAAAGTGCAAAGAATGAACATTTATTAAACACGAAAATAAAAGTTATGGAAAAAGGTGTAACATTCCCTAACCATTAAACATTAATATTAAAGTAAAAACTTGTTATTCAAAAATTACTATTGTAAATGTTGGAAGTGGATGGAATGGAAAACTATGGACTGAATATTCTTCCGGAATATCTTCTATCACGTTGCGAATATTTGTTTTTAACTGCTCTAAAGTTTGTGGTAGTGGATTATAGCATCGTTCTTTTACAAACCTCTATAAAAAAAAATCGAAAATATTTAGGTCCTGTGAACGAGAAGTCCATGGGCCTGCTCTTCCAATCTACCTGTTTTCAAAGACGTTATTTAGTGAATCTCTGGTAATTAACGTGTAGCTCCGTCTGTAATGGCGGATACAAAAAAATTCCAGCATATCGATATATGCATCACAATTTACAATTAGATTTTAAAAAAAGAATGGGCCATACATTTTTTCCCTAGACGCATCACACCAAACTGTAACTTTCGACGAATCTCTAACGTGTTCATAAAATTGTCTGGAATTCTCTTCTGCCCATATTTTACAATTATGTCTATTAACTTTTCCATTTTTATGAAAAATATGGAGCTCATTTTTAAAAAGGGAAAGACTAGGCTTTATGATTTTGAAGAAATATACACGATGTTCCATTTAAAATGACAAAGTTACCCTATACCTGAAAGTCAGCCATTTTGTTTTCGGTACTTCCAGTCGTAATAATAAAATGACATTGCTTCGAACAAAACAAATTGAAAATATTCAGCAAAAACCGCACCTCGATAAATTTATTCGTTTCAGAGCTATTTATGTCCAAAATGGGTCGATATATGGTTGGCCATTCTGTATAATAATAGTGAGTAGAGGCGAATTAACCAATTTTTTTTAAATAATTGTCAACTTCTAATAAAAGGAACATAAAAGTTAAATGTTTAGAAACAGTTGTTTAAAAACATTTGAAGTAAGGAATGTGATTGCTTGTTTGTATATTGCTTCCTAACCTTATGGCTTATTTTATTTGTTTCTTTTTTAGGTTGAAGAAATAAATCTCCAATTTAAATATAAATAAATAGCTTTAAATTACACTAACACATTTTTGCATGAGAAACGATTCCACGGCGTACAGGCTTAACGCTAATTTACGGTCGAAACAGACCGCTCAATGGCACCGCAGATTGCTTAACGTAACATAAACATTTTTATTTTTCCGTGTTTTTCCCCGCACCACACATTCTCACACATGTAGGTATATTTTAAACAACCTGTGCGTTTTGCTCTATTTTAAATACCTTCTAAAAATAGGGCGGCTCTTGCGGAAATTTCGTAACACAGCGGCGTACTAAACTTAGTTTTCGGTTCCTCTGAGACCAGTTACTAGGTCTAAGGAATCGCCAACAAGTGCTTTATAAAAAATTTTGTTATAGATAATTCAACCTTTACAAGGTAAGACGAATTCACTTGTTCAAAACTCGAACCAACGAAACATTAGGGCAAAGTTTGATGTAGAAAGTTTATACACAAATGATCCGACGTGTGAATCATTAGACATAATTAGCAAAAGTTGACACAAAACACTCATTGTACGAACGGCGCTGCCTCTGGGTGGTGTAATAGAACTACTGGAATGCTGTCTCCGTAAATCCTACTTTCAAGTGGAAGATAAGTTTTACTCACAAGATGACGATCTTCTGATGGGATCATCCCCCTTTCCGGTGGTAGCCAATATTTATATGGAGTAGCTCGAAGAGTACTCAATAAATACTAGTTATATTATTTTAACTGCAAATGACAATCATTTGACAGAATATTTCAATCAGTTATCTAATCTTTGCCTTTTCTTAACCTTCTCGTTAAGCGATCTGCAGAGGGCATCAGAACTACAGTGTACCAAAAACCCACACACACTTGACAATACTTCATTCAAGGTTCTAACCATTCTGCAGAATCAATGAAGGGCATCATAAGAAAGCTTTACAGCAGCGTTGTAACACTTTGTAATGATACGATATACTTTGAGGCAGACAGTGAAAACAGAAAAAAATTGTTGAAGAATGGTTAGTCTGAAAGTTAATAAGAATTAATAAATTACAAAATGCTTCTCATACCACCACACATTCCGATATACAAGAAATTACACCATTTTTCACAATACCCTATATTAAGGGAACATCTGAAAAATTGGGAGAATAGCCAGAGATTTCAGAATCAAAACCGCTTTTAAATCGGAAAATAGGTTAAGAAGCCTTTTGACAAAAGCTAAGCCAAAGAACATCGATAAGAAAAAAGAACACATTTACCAAATCCAGTGTGAATATGGGGACTCGTACATTGGAAAGACAAAACGCCCTCTTAGTATAAGGGTCCAGAGGCATTTTAAGCATACTAAAAAGGGAAAGACCATGGACACACTGTACATGGTGCCACATTTTCTATACGTTTAGGGAGCTCTAGCAAAATAGTAGTTGCTACTAAAGATCTATTATAGCTTAAGCAATAGATAACTCATTTAAATGAGACCCCTTGAATCGGTCCGGAGATATCAATGCTCGCCGAAACTATATTATTTCGTGCGGCAATCCTTGATTCGCGAAGGGGAAGCTCTTCCCTCAACCACCACCCGCCACCAGGTGTACATCCTTGAATTTGCCTTCGTTAACTTCGTCCCTATGCAAGACCGTAGTGCCGAAAATATCTCGTCGCAGTCTCGCTCGCGCTTCACATCTGCACAGGAAGTGAAGCGGAGTTTCCTCCTCTTCCTGACACTCCGTGCAGATAGAATCTTCCTCAATGCCTAACATAAAGAGGTGTCTCCTCAATCAACAGTGCCTCGTTACTATTCCTACGATGGAATTTAAATCTTTCCTGTCTCAGTTCGGCCCTTATCGCGCTTCACAATGAAGTCTTTAGCTTGCCTCCCCACTCCGGACTGGCCCCATTCACGTTAAAGTTCAAGTTATGCCCATTCGTCGAGTGCTGTCCTTATCTGCTGCCTAGTGTTGCCTAAAGCTGGTTCTGGTCCTACATACGGGCTGGTGGCGCCGAGTCTAGCAAACTCATCTGCCCTCTCGTTGCCCTCAATCCCACAGTGTCCTGGCATCCAAACTTCACTCTTTTACGTCGCGCCAACTGCTCTAGCCTGTCACCGCATTCCTGAACCAAAACTGATCAGCCATGGGTGAGTCGAGCGCCTTAAATGCTGCTTGACTATCTGAGCATATGACAATCTCTCCCTCTGCCCCCTCTATGACTTCCTTCATCGTTATTGCCATTAGAATGACATATACCTCAGCCTGAAACACCGTTGAAAACTTCCCCAAAGGGAAGCTGGACCCGGTTTGTGTAGCCTCAATATAAACTCCAGCACCAGAGGATTGCAACTGTGTCATACGTGAACCATCCGTATAGCAAACAATTGCCTCTCTGGAGAACTCCAGCCTGTTTCTCTCCCAGTCCTCTCTTTCGGGGATTGAGATACTATAGCCCTTATGCCATCTTA
This sequence comes from Kuschelorhynchus macadamiae, assembly GCA_030620095.1. Lineage (NCBI taxonomy): Eukaryota > Metazoa > Arthropoda > Insecta > Coleoptera > Curculionidae > Kuschelorhynchus > Kuschelorhynchus macadamiae. The sequence goes on from JAUTXW010004095.1 coordinate 20,680, forward strand.
GTCTGCCTGAGGGTCGCGCTACTCTGTAGGTAGATAAAGGGATCTCTCTTTCCACAATGTGGGAGATCCTTGTATGACCCACAACCTCACCTTTGGTATGCCAAGCTCCTGCGTCTCTCATTTGTTCCAATCACTAAATATTTGAAGAGATCTTTTAGTTAAAGGAGGAATATTGAATTTCTCTTTTAATCTTTGAGGTTTTCAATTTGATACAGGTTAGTTTGGAATAAAATTTTTAGGAGTAAGCATCATCAGCAGATGATATAAACTAAAGCAATTGCTTATTTCCGTTCCTTGCAAATTTGTTTATGGGTAGATTAGAAACCCCATTTAAAAAATAACTCTCAAGTATTTCCCAAGGGTTTGGTATAGATACGTAAACGATATATTTGTTTTCTTTGATACTAAAACAGAAAATTTGGATACTTTCTTAGAAACATTAAACAATAAATATCCTTCCATCCTTTGTTCGACACGTTAGTTATTAGAAATAACGATAAATTAGAATTTGATATTTATAGGAAATTTACTAATACTGATAGGTATATAACATCCGACTCATTTCATTGCCGTCAACACAAAATGGCAGCATTTCATTTCTTAACTCACAGGTTAGTCAAATTTCCATTAAGTAAAGAACGTTTTAACAATAAAATGTATCGGATTAAAAATATAGCTAAAAGTAATGGATATAATGGTAACTTTGTAAATAAATTAGTAAATAGACAAAAGTCTAAAAATAATGTTAAAAGATGCCACTATCTCATCCAAGATATACGAGAGGTCTAAAAAAAGTATTTAAAAACGTAGGTTTTAGAGTAGCCTACAAAACGGAGAACAGTTTGAAAAATCTCCTTGGAAACCTTTAAGACAAAGTCGACTTGAATGAGAGGAGTGGCATCTATGAAATTAACTGTAATGACTGCGATCTAAAAAAACTAAACGCTCCATAAACATTCGTTTTAAAGGACACATGGCACATTTAAGATACGGAAGAACAGAAAAGTCAAGCGTCAAACAATCACCAAATAGGAATAAATAATTTTAAGTTGATTAGAAATGTGTCTAATAATAGATTATTGGATGCATTTGAGAGTATAGAAATAGTTAAATGTGGTAAGAAAACACTAAATAAAGACAGAGGGAATATTCCCTATAGTCTCCTCTATTGCTTACTCGACAACGGTGCAGTCGGGTGCAACCAAGTGTGACCACATTTACCTATAAATAGTCTCGGTTAGGATAAGTTACTTAGCGCAACGCGCGTCCAGAAAGTTGTGGTGTAGTGTGGTTAAAACTCTTATATTTTGATATAAATGGCAAATTTGTGGGGATTTAAAAGTTTTGACGATTTTGATTGGAATGCAGCTAGCATTCGAGAGAGTATTTTGAGCCAGGAAAGAAAAATTTAATCAGTGCCTTTAGTTCCCCCTGAAAAGATTTTACTACCGCCACTTTATATAAAATTGGGCCTTTCTAAAGGCCATGGATAAAGAAGGCCGTCAATTATTTAAAAGAAAAGTTTCCTAGAATCAGTGAAGCTGAAATTTAAGAGGGATTATTTGTGGGTCCCCATAATAGAGACTTTTCGGAGATGTTCAATTCGATTCTGTACATGAAAACGCATGGAATGCTTTTAAAATGGTTGGAATAAATTTTTTGGGAAACATAAAATCAGAAAACTATAAAGATCTGATTGCCCAACTTCTTTTGTGTTACCAAAACCTAGGGTGTAATATATCGTTGAAAATTAATTTCCTGGATTCTCAACTGGATTATTTTCTGGAAAATTGTGGTGATGTAAGTCACGAGTCTACCAGGATATTTCAAACATGGGAAGAAGGTATCAGGGAAAATGGAACTATGATATGTTAACCAATCACTACTGGACTATTACACTTATTAGTAAATTGTAAAATATAGTTTACAATAATTGTCTTTCCCTAAGTGAATTTCTGGCTACGCCCATGTTGGTGATTGTATCTTCACAACTCTAATAAAGTGATAAAGATTCCTTTGAACGCTCAAAAAAAAAAACAAGTCTTCTATTATCGTCCGCCTTTTCATGTCGAATTACCGATGTAAATATCAAAATTGATCGTCGGTGTACTCCGTTATTATCGGGTCGTCATTTTTACCCAACTCTAGTCGGAATGCACATTTTAATCGAAGTTTAATTATCCGCGACAAAATCGTTTTACACAATTTATGTGGAATCGCAATTTATATAATTGGTTCTAGAATATTATAGATTTATTATATCTGTTTAAAAGCTGGACTATGTGCCGAGATTCGTATCGAAGGGATTGTGACTCTTTTTATTCTGCAGCAGCTTGAAATACTCTAGATTTTCTATCGGAGTTAGTTGCAATGTCTATTTCTTTGCTTTCACCACGTTTCGATTGGTAACTATTTTGAATTGTTTTGAAATGTTACCTAAATACTACACTCAGTTCCAAAAAAAGTGACGCACTTGATTTTTGGCCCAAGTTCAAGAAGAATTTTATTTTCATAAGCAGGTAATACCTTTGTCTTCCAGTATAAATGAAACAAATGAAAATGTTCTTAAATATTCTTGGATAGTAATGAAAAAGCTTGAACCATGCTTTTTTGGTATTTTTTGACCTGCCCTGTGTATTAGTTGAGAATTCGTAGAGAAACTTTTTACTTCCTATATGAAAGACCCTTTTTTTGTGAGCATTTTGTTTTTTTATTCATCGACAGCTTTTTTTTGCTGAAACTTTGCCAAGCCACATAAATATGATGAAATACTCTTCTTCTAAGACAAATTTGTTATTCTGTTTATTAATTTGTCTTGGAAATGTCTGAATTACAGCTTTTTTATTGTAACCTTACATTTTGCTAAGGTACCTACTTGATTTTTCAGAAGAGATATTTTAATAAAATAAAAATGATATGAATTTGTTTTTATTACCAAAAAATAACAATAATTGGATAAAAAAGAACTTGAAGAATGTGCTTAGTACGGAGTATTGTCTCCTCTGGCAACTCTGAGAGCTTCTAATCCAGTGGCGGCTCGTGGTGTCTAAAACTGGTGAGGCGAGAAAAGGTTTGTTACTTATAATAGGTATCTCCGCGAAGAATTTCTTTTTTCTCATCCTAGGGACGCCTGGAAAATGCCGTTGTCAATAGTGACATAACGATATCGTGGACTGGATTCATAGTTTATACGTTTCGTTTATTTTAAATTTTAATCACTAATTCATATAAACTACTCTATCAGTCTATCTACTCAATAATTAAACTAACGCAACGTCAAAAATACTTTAGATAGAGTAACACTCGACACAGACTAAAGGCGCGACATTCACGAAATAATACTATAAAACAAACAAAAAATTATTGCCGAATAATCTCAATATCCACCCATTTCCCGCTCAATCTCAAACCGTTACCGGTAACAGTCAAATACGAATACCCTACACGCCCACGCAAATATCAACAAAAACAAAAACGGCTTGCATTTGGCAGCTGGATGCGCGATTGTCATTTACCGATAAATAATAATTATTTCCATTTATATTCAATCTGTGCTAACATTAAATGGCAACGTCTCAATGATTAAGCGGAGTTTTCATCGCCTCAAATGCAATAAAAAGAGATGGAATGAATCTACATATGCAACACGATCTTTTTCCCTCTTTCTCAGACTTATTAAAAATCCAAATACCATTCAAGTGTCCGAGGCGCAATTCGCATCGCCGCATATAGGTAAAGTCGAATAAAAAAGAAATGATATTGCAGTTATTGGACATTGTACTGTTGTTTAGTAAAGTAAAGTGTTTATTTATGATTTACGCATATTTGATGAAATTTTCATAGTTTTTGAGACAATTTTCAGAGAATAATGTATCAACTTGGAAAGAATTAATTTTGAAAATAAAAATGTATATTTATAGGAAAGCGAGTGAGGCGGCGCCTCAGTTGCCTCATTTGACGAGATGCCGCTGTTCTAATCTGCTTGCAATATATGAAATTGGGTTTCTTATTCTTTCCGTTGGTATACGGTCCCATTCTTCTGATAACGCATGAGCTAGGCTTTTAAGATGTCTTCTTCCTAATTCATTCCACAAATGTTCTATTGCATTCATATCGTGGCTTCTCGCAGGCCACTGTAATGTAGCTATACCCGCAGTTTCTAGGAAGTTCTGCACTTTTACTGCGTTACGCGGTCAGGTATTATCCTGCATTAGAATAAAATTGTTACCAACTAAATTAGCAAGAGAGCTATAGAGAAGCCAATAGTGGGTACTAAGCAAAGTCCAGTCATTGTTATTTTAAGTTGAAAAATAACATTGTTCAAGTTTTTCCATTAACAACTATGCACCTTGGTAAGCTTTCAGCAAAAAGGCTGTATTCTTGTCAATTTTAGAGATAAGTCGATGAATAAAAAAACAAAATACTGGCAAAAAAATGGTCTTTCATATAGGGTGCAAACAGCATCTATCCTCAACTAATAGACAGGGCAAGTCAAAAAATAGCAAAAAAGCATAGTTCTAGTTTTTCATTTGTTTCATTTTTGCTGAAAGACAAAGATATTACCTATCTACGAAAAAAAATTGTTTAAAATCGATCCACTGGTTTAGAAGATATAAGACCTTGAACTTCAAAAATCAAGTGCATCATTTTTTTTGGAACTGAGTGTATTTCTAAAGCTACGTGTGTGTGTGTGTGTCTTCTGGTTACTTGAAAAAGAAAAATCGTTAAGAAAAATTATTATAGATACTATGGAATTTCCAACTAACTAAAACATCCAACACTTTGAACAATTTCAAATACGCAACAGTCGGGAATTCGAAAACTGTTAGTAAATATTGCCGAGAAGCTTCGAACGAAACCGCGAAATAAATTCAAGTATGCGCAGATAAAATAATTAGGCGGTATCAGATTGGCACCAGAAGCCGTAATAAATTTTGCCGAGGTTCACTATGCCTGGTATTCGCGCAATGCCGTTGTTTATTTCAAAGGGGAGATCGTCAGTTAGAGTTTGCTGTTGCCGTTTAAACGGCCTGACAGACGAAGTCGAACAGGATTTAATGTTAGTGTTTTGAAATTATCTTCTTTTTCGCAACTAAATACTTCGCAATTCAGAGTTCCGACATGTCAAAAAATTGGTAAATTTCCTTTACCCGGAACTTCTCTCGTTATAAATCTATTCCTTTCTTAGGAATAGTGAAGTGTGACTCATTTAGTTCCACACAAAGTCATTTACGGCCAGTTTTAGTTTAAAGTTAGCTTTAACTTATAGTTTAAAGTGAAGCTTAAACTCAGGTTTAATCCTTCCTGCCATTTAAATGAGTTTTATACCACGCTATAGTAATTCCAACTATCTTCAATATGCATCTAAAATACCAAAACCAACTCATAAAAAATCCTAACCTAACAATCCGGATGTGAAAAACTCCCTTGGGTTTAACAATTGCTTCTTCTAGTCTGTCGTCATCATCAATTAATTCTTTAAAAACGTCAAATATTTCTTCCATGGTATTGCTAAATTTAAGCTAAATCAAATAGTCAACACTAATACACAGAATTTGAACTTTTGATTATCAAATTTGTTTTGAAAAAGTAAGTTCGGTTAAAAAAAGAGACTGTTTATTTACGATATTTTAGCTCTTGCGCAAGTCAAAATCTTTAATTTGGAGTTTAAACTGGACCAATTCACCAGTTGGAGTTTAAACTTAAAATTGCGGTTAACAGTAACCTTAAACACGTATTTAACTGAAAATCTTTAGTTTAACTGTAACCTAAAGTAATCCAAACCTATAAAACTGGTCATTAGTAACACATATTCATCACATTTAATTTGTGTTACTAATTTGAAGTCAAGTGAATAAGAAAAACTTTTAATGTTGATTTTTTTAACATCTTATTTGGTCGTCACTTTGTTACGCCATTTTGAATTCGTATTACAATTTTACTACTTTATCTTTATACCACACTAAATGTTTGCACAAAATTTGAAATTAATGTAATAGTTTTTTCAGGCTGAATTTTTAACTATTTTATTAGGCACCTGTCTTGGATTCATACCAAAATGTTACCAGTTCATTTCTAATGTAACAGTTGATTCTTGTGCCAAATTTCAGGTAATTTGGATAATTAGTTTTTTTTGGTGATAATCTTTTTACATTTTTCCAAGCTGCTATTTTGTTCCGCCGGTATGGATATTTCATCCATGGATGGTCATCCCCATAAGACTTTAATTTTTGACCAACATTTGCACCAGTATTCATTAAAAAGGTTTAAATTTAGACTAGGTTCTAACTCGACAGTTACAGGTTTAAGATGAAATTTTCAACAATTGAACAAATAATGTTTCTAAATGTCACAATTACAAAATCACAGTCACGCACACCTAAGCAAAACACTGGCGAACCAACGGTGGGTTGCAGAAAGCTCAATTGAAGTTTGGAATGTTTAACCGAATGTCAAATTTGACAGCGAGTTCCTAGATTTCTATAAGCAGCTTGTCAAATCCGAAAGCTAGGTTAAATATTCTAATCATCAATTAAGTTTTGTGCAGCCGGCTGTCAAAGACCTGGTCTAACTCTTAAACCTTTTTAGTGAATATGGGGGTTAAAGTCAATCGGATAAGTAGTTTTTTTAGATGTGCAACAAATTGACACCTTAAACACGTATTTTACAGAGAAAGATAGACAGATCGATGGAATTGGGAAAATATGTTTTTGGGCATCTAGAAACGCTAAAACTTGAAGCTATGCAAAACCTTGGAGGGGGTCTTTTTTCACAACTATGAACATTTCATTTGGTCGCCGTTTGGATTAGTATCAACATTTCGTTTAGCTATCTTGCTACTTTGACATGTTCTAATTTCAAGAACATCTAATTCTCTAATGATTTAATGAATTATTTTTCACTTGCTTGACTAGCCTAGGTTTTGCAATAATTTCAAAATTAACACTTAATTAATACCATATAAATGTATTTAACCAAAGTTAGTAGATCAGGATGTTTTAATTTTTTTGGCTCGCCTTGGCGTTCTCAAAGTTTTGAGCTTTAATAATTTGGTAAAAGCTTGTGTTTCATTATTTTTGTTATTTCGTGTTCATTACCAAGATTTTTTTTCAAAAAATATTAAATTTATTTGATTATAGATTTCTTACTCTTGATCTGGGTACGCTACTGATCAATATGCTTGTGCTGATGGTGAAACGTTTATATATTCTAAAAATCACTAGCATAAATGGTAAAATAATGACGCAAAATAAATACGGACACATAACAACATCATTCCAGTGACATCAGTCTTCTGTGGTGGAAAATGGTGAATGAATCGATCTTGACAATCGATTAGAGTACAAAAGTTACAATGCAATTACAGTAAAAAACAAAAGTGCATTTTCAAAAATTTTACCTTGTTTCCAAAAATCACAAAAACAAGTAAAGCTGTCCAAGTTTTTCGACTTACTATTGTTAAAAACATACGCCATTATTCATAATTTTATTATAACCCATTTGTTAAGCAGGTACACTTAAAATTAAAATTATTTCAGATTTGCAAATTCTTGCTTTTAGAAAATTGCTAGTAAAAAAATCTACTTTTGTTCTAACTCTTGTATAAACTAGATCAAGGCAAATCTTAAAACTCAGATCCCGTAGATATTGTAACAAAACATGCGTCTACAAAATGTAGAAAACGGTTTGAAAATAAATCATTTTGTTTACAAGTTATGACTATTAGACAAATTTTAAGGCATTTCACTTAAATTGCAAATAATTTATTTATTGCGTTTCATTCGCAAATTTTTGAATATTAATAAATATTTTAATTTATGATGCTACGTCTGTGAACTGTCCTAGGGCCGAAACCAAAAAACGAACACCCCAAATGTCTTTCAGAAAACCAACCTACTGGTTGGGGACTACATGCCCCCTTATTTTTAATCTGATTACGCTATTCTTCAATATGCTTTCTGTTAAGGCAGTTGGGGGTAAAACGTTCATATATTCTGAAGATGAAATGAAGGCTATTGACATGAAACTATACATAAAAAAATGCAAAAAAAACCTGGTTGCGATGGTTAATTTTATTTATCTGTATTATCAGGAAACACCAGGCATTCAAATGTATAATAGAAAAGGAAAAAAAAATGATACCAATTAAGAAATCATGGTCTTTGGGATTAGATTGTGTCAAATTGGAATTACTATCCGATGTTTCGTCTTCGATTGCACGAGGCATCTTCAGGAATCTTTCCTCCACGAGATTTGCACCTGTTCAATTTCCATTGTGAACTTGATATTATGATGTTGTTGATTAAGGTGGTCCAGAAATATGAGGAGATTATCCTGTCCATGAGGCCAAACAACAAAAGTATCATCTACATATCTGTGCCAATGTTTTGGTTTTAGTGGAGTAATATCTTTAATGCTTCCATAAAGATATTCGCTACCACAGGTCATAGCTGTTCTTGAAGTTTGTTGATAAAAAGTTCCTTGAAAAATGAAATAAGTAGATGTAAGACAAGCTTCCACTATGTCCATTAAGTTTTTATCAAGATTATCATGATATAATAGAAATTGAGTCGTTGACAAGAACATTTGTGTATAGTGATTCTACATCGAAACTGACCAAAATATCTTCGGGATCCAACTGTATTGCCTTAAGATTTTCCACGAAACGTGCAGTGTTTTTGATAAAAGAATCTGTTTTTCCAGTAAATAAATTAAGAAAATTCAAAAGATATTTATTTAGTTTGTATGTGGGCGAGTCTATTGCACTGACGATTGGTCGAAGTGGTACTTTGATCTTGTGTATCTTCGGAAGATCGTAGAACCTGGGAATCTTGGGGCTGCTTGTATTCTATTCTACTTGTAGGGTCTGCCTGCGTAACTTTATAGGTGTTGTTGTCCAAAAGTTGAGTAAGCTTTTCCACCTATTCTGTTCTGTCCATGACGACTGTGGCGTTGCCTTTATCTGCTGGAAGGACCAGAATGTTTGCATCTTCATTTAAGGTCTTCATCGCTGTCTTTTTTCGGTTGCGGAGAGGTTCGACTTTGGTAGTTTTGAATTTTTAATGATCTTCGCTGTCTCATATCTGACTTCATCGGCTTGTTCCACTGGTAATCTTCTGATTACTGCTTCTATGGAGGATACTATGTCTTCTACGGGAATGCCACTCGATACTATTGCGAAATTTTGGCCTTTGGAAAGGAGGGATTGTTCTGTCTTTTCGTCCTTTCCAAAGAGATCGCGGCCTGGGAAAAAAGTAACACCCAGTAGATTTTTGTAAAATGTATTAGAGCCATATCGTAGACATTGCTTACAGTATAGTGTATGTCAAAATTGAACGATTTGTCTCTAGAAATGTACGAGGGCCATGAAAAAAATCTAAAAAAAATAATAAAAATTTGACATTCTGTATCTTAAAAACGTAGGCCTTGCGGAGACATGTTTATATATACTTTTAGTTCTAAAATAAGACAAAGAATTACCTATCCTTCATTTTTAGCCATCAATTAAAAATACTCTGTCTATTATTGGGTTATAATCTTTTTCTTTTGATGTTGATGACATTTTATAATTAGGGCAGTTGTTTATCCATTGCCTAGTAAAAACCATACTAAATCATTAATAATAATCAATTTACATTTTCATATTTTTGTGTATACTAAGCAGAGTAGTATACTAATTCAATTAACTTCTCTAGGTAATTCTGTTTACTAACAGTACCTAAAGTCACGCAGAGGTGTTATTTTGAAAAATATTCGTCTTATCTCAACCTAGTTAAGCTGCAAGCTCGTGGCACTTCCTACTACCTCTAATATATTTAATTTACTCGGTACAGTAATCTGCCGAGATTACTTACCGGTGCCCGCTTAAATTTATTCTAATAAACAAGTCGCGAATTTGTATTTTCTAACAAGCGTAATAAATTTAATTTACTGGAGGAGGCGAAACGGATCCGACATGATAGGCAAAACGAAAACCGAAATATATTACTTTACCTCTGATAACTGTAAAGTAATTTTGTGCACGCAACGATGAATACATAAAAAGCTCCGGCGTATTTTTAGAAGGAATTCCCACCAATCTTGTGTGGTGTTTTGAATTATTTATACGTTGTCATCGACGCCATCGCATAAGGGCAAGGAGCAGTGCAGGACCCGTGGAGGCGCCCTTAGATCACCTTCGAACACCACCTTTGGGGTATTAGATAATTATGCAATTAAATGAGCGACATTAAGTGGCCAGCATGATGTCCGGATTTGATCCCACTGTATTTTTTTTTGCGGCGACATTTTAATATTCATCTTGATTCATTCTACATAATAATGGGATTTAGTTTGAACATAATATATTTCATTGTGTAAAAGATGTTTATGGCCATTTTCAACATTTAATTTAAATAATGTAAATAAAACGTTTTAAACTATTTTAGATTTTCATTTTATTCACAACTTGTGACATATGTTTCGCTAACACTGTAGCTTCGGCAGACAAACTACCAATCTAAACTTCCAATTTGCCAAATGAGCTTGATTTTTGCAAAAACATATTTCTAGGTAAAGACTTTTATTAAAGAGATGAATTATTCGTATCTATATGGTCGTTTAAGATATACTGGATATTTTTACGTTTATTAATTTACATTGACTCTAAAAGGGGCAATTTTTTTCTTTTGTTTATAGTATGTAATAGTTCAAACTTTTTATCGAAAGCATGGTTATTATGTAACAAATGTTTGACGCATGTTCAATCTGTTTTATTTTTAATAAAACTTCTTTTATGTTCGCTAATCTCTGTTTTACACCCTTTAATTTATAAACCCCAGATTTATTATTTTTATTTGTTTTTCTTTGTTATTTTTTGTAAATTACGCAGTATAGAAACCACATTTTATATAGGTTAGTAAGTATCTAACATTTATTTTTTTCTTTGGATGGTACAGGGTAAAATTCTGAAAGTGTTTTTTAATACTTTTTTTATTTAAAATATTGCCAACTATTTGTTGCTATTTCTTCAATTAGGCTTAATTCTTTTTGAAAGTTATCTGTGTTTTTATGTGTGTGTTATGTGTGTAACATGCTATGAAATCTTTCTAGTTTTTGTGCTAATGGGTGCATTTATTATTGGTGGTTGCGTTCGTAGGTCTAGGTTTGCGAAAATGTGTTTATTTGCTACCTTTCATATATTCAAATCTAAAAAGTTTATAGGGTTATTAGCTTCTATTTCGACAATAAATTGAATATTTTTGAGTATGGTATTTAAATCTTTTAAAAATATGTTAAATTGTGTTATCGTGCTAGTAAAACAGACCAATATATCGTCGACGTATCTATACAAATAGAGATATTTTTGAAACAAAGGGTTTACTATAATTTTTTCTTCCAAATTATGCATACATATGTCAGCCAAGAGCGGACTTAACGGGTTCCCTATAATAAGCTCTTCTTTGGTTGAAAATAACTTTTGTAAAAATAAAGCTTAAATTGTAAGTTTAGATACAAGTCTGACGAAGCTACAGTGTTAAGGAAACATATATGTCACAAGCTGTGAATAAAAGTGAAAAATCTAAAACAGTTTAAAGTGTTTTATTTACATTGTTGATAATGGATTTTCATCAGGTAAAGATCCAGTCAATCAAGTTTTTAATTTAAATGTTGAAAATGTCTACAAACAACTTTTATAATATAATAAATATCTACGGTAAGGCTGGTAGTTTATTTTTTACTTATTTTTCCAATATTATTTTACTTCCTGGAAACTGATGAACAAAATATAAAAACTAGGTTGCGTTGAAAACAGAATTTGGTCGAACTCCTTTCCATTTAAAAATATGAATTAAAAACCAGTGAATTAATAAGAAATAAATACAATTTGAGCACAGATAGGTATGGAATAATAGAGGAACGGTTAAAGTAGAAAAGTTTTAGACATTTTTAATACAAGCCTGATGGCGCCTGTAGACTGCTGTTGGTTTTAGAGATATTTTAAAAAATGTAATTTGGAAAACATGCTATAGTTTTTTTATTTCCCAAAATAGTTCAAACTTGTAAGAGCATTTCAAAGCAGCTTTTTGCATAAAATTTACTTAAAACTCTTAGTTCGCCATTTATGTTTCGCTTATGTCGATGTCATTTTGTAATTGTGACATTTAGAAAAACTATTTGTTCAATTGTTGCAAATGTCATCTGAAACCTATAACTGTTTTGTTAAAAATGGTCTAAAGTTAAACCTCTTTAGTGAATATGGGTGTTAATGTTTGGACAGCTGAGTTTAAGATAAAGGATAATATCGCAGTTGAAAATGCGTAAAGGCATATCTCGTTTTTAATAATTTTACAGGAGAACGATTTAAAGAAAAAATATTATACTCTTTTAATCGTAAATTAAGAAGTGTTAAAGTTAATAATAGATTTGTTTTTGGGGATTATTTCATACAAAGTAAGGTTAGCAAAATACATGACCCAAATTGTGGATATATTTACTGTGAAGGCATTTTTTAACATTTTATTTAAGATACACCTTTACGTTACGAGATTAATTTGTAAGTAGAGGCAAAATTACTTTTGCCTCTACTACTACTTTTACCTCTCTTTACTACTTACCACATAAGCCCTTATCGATTGTATAGAAAACATGCTAAAAACTTTGGATTTTACACAAAATAATGTATATTTTAAGAACATAATGTTTATTTTTCTAAAAAATACATCTAGTGAACATTATAAACCTACATGTTTTAGCTGAAACAAAACAAATTATCAAAAAAGTTTTTAACAGGTTTAAAAATTATCTTAAATGAAGATACAAAACAAGAACTACTAGTATAATTATACTAACACATAAACTCTTTCTGGGGAAATTATAGGGAATTTTGGAAATGAAAGATTTAGGGAAATTCTAGGGAATTTTTTGAGATTTGGCTAGGAAATTTAAAATTTTGACCTAGCACCACTGAATGGGCTTCTTTTTCATCATACGTTCGCAAAACTTCGAATAGGGTTTTTGAAATTTCTAAGGCTCCGCTAATATAGCAAACTGACCAATGCTTTATCTATGGGCTTTACGGCCACTGTCACATTCGTTCCAAGTGAAACAAGAGCAACCACGAGAAGCAACATCGTAAAATGTTAAAAATTGGAAGATAAATGATCCGCTGCAGATCAAAACAGTAACAGACCAATTTGGGATCATTCTGAGCAGCTATCTTCTAAGAGTTCTTAATTTCATAAAACAAAATGGCGCCCAATAAAAATGTTTGAAAATGGGAAAAACTACAATGAGGGAAATTTTGGGTGAAGGAAATTTACCGCTTTTTTTTGTTTATATTCTGATAGTTCAGATAAAACCAAATAACTTTTATACTAAACATTTTTTTCTATCTTGAATAATTAACTCAGTAAGTGGGTGTCAAAATATACGTAAACACCCTATGCCTTTAAATGTTGAAGTTAATCCAGTAAGTGGAACTTGGTGAATAATTCATAGCCGCATTTGAACAAGACATGCAAATTTTCAAACAGAACAGTGAAGCTTATAAAAAAGCGGAAAAACCCGTACGAATCAAGACTTTTAACCGACTTCAAAAGAGGAGAAGATTCTCAATACGACCTGTACGTATTTTTTTATGTTCACGCATATTGTTTAGAATGCTTGGCTGATTTTAATGAGTCAAACGCCAAATTGTAGAGGTCGTTTCCCTGGTGGTCCCATATATTTTGATTTGAAATCCGTTGACCTGTTTTTTTTGTAATAATAGTATTAAAAAAAACACAGGTTTAAGGGCGATAAAGGAAGCGAGTTTTATAATTAAATTTACATTTTTTTAAATACGCTTTTCAAACTAAAACATTGAATATGTGTAATAGAGATACAACCCCATTTGCTGAAAGGTATCTCTTTTAATATCCCGTTATGGAATTATAAGTATACAGGATAATGATGAAAATGTGCAACTTTAAAGTATTTTACTTGAAATTTTCGAAAAATGAATATTCGGTATGAATAAAACGTTATTAACCGACTACCCTCATTATAATAAAGAGTTCTGATATTAATATTTAAATTATTTTATTTACAAAGTAGTTTAGAGGTAAAATCTCATTATTACATAACTTATGTGAATTCCCTCACTCTTTTCATAAGGATTGTTAAGAACTTTATTTAGTTCTAAATTCGATAAGGCTAGGCTAGCCTTTGATCATTTAAAGAATCCCTACCCTACGAAGACCGTTGGATAGGGTGGGGGTCCAGTACCATGGCCACCACGGTCTCCTGATCTAAATCCACTTGATTTTTATTTATGGAGACACTTAAAAACAACTAGTTTATTCGTGACCAACACCTAATGTTGAGGTTGAGGTTGAGGACAAAGGATACAGGAAGGATTTCAGATAACTAGAAACAACCCAAGGAATCTACTACGTGTGCATAGTAATTTAATAAAAAGATTAATAGCTAGTCGTGATGCTGATGGCAATAATTTTGAACATTTAAATCTATCTAATATATAAAAGACGTAGGATGAATTTTGCAATACAGGTTAATTTTAGGTTGTAGAGGTTCGATAAGAAGGGATTTTTCAAAACTTAAATTCCAATTATTAGTATTACTATAACTAAACAATTAACTATATGAGGAACTGGATGAGGCTGCTTTCTGCGTTGACTTCAAAATGTTTATATTTAAGGAAAAAAGAAAATATTGTTTTTGACTTTTTTTAAAATATTTTATTAGTACCATATTTGGCATATTTGCGATTTTGCCACCTTCTCGCGTTCCATCTGTTTAGCGGCCCGTTTCTCCGCTGCGCAAAAAGAGAATTCGCATACCAGAGCCAATGAACGATGATTCCATCTCGCCTTCGGACTGTTATGGTGGGTGCAAGCGGAAAAATGATTATCTCTCATCATATTTATTTTGTTTTAATAACCATCAATTATATCTAACTGAAGCCCAAAGGGCACCAACAACACTTTACAGTTACCATAAATATAAAGTGGGAGGGAATTGAACCTCTTTTCGAGCCCCGCGGGGCCGCGTTTATTCTTGCCACTCGCCTGCATGCGTGTTTCGCGGATGTTCCGCTTTACGGTACGAAATTCGTAATTTGAAGATAATTTTCTTTAATAGACAATATTTTTTTTAAATGTTAAATATTAGGCTTTCTGCCGCGAACATAATCTGATTTTATTTTTAAGGGAAGTATTTTAATCGTGAACAATCCAGGTTTTTTTACAAATCTTCACGTTTTAGGGCCTCTAGGTGACGAAAAATATATTTTCTCGATTCCGTTGGTCTGTCTGTCTGTCTGTTACCCGATTGACTTTATATTTTGGTCAAAAATGAAGCACAAAAATTCGAATCCAAGACGGCGAATTAAAATGGCGGCCATGTAAAATGTTTATAATAGTGAAAATATCACTAATCTTAATAATTTCAGCGTTCCTAAATACCAAATATTATGTTTGATCAACTCCGTCGGCCTAGTGAAGGGTTAAAAATCTATTATTGAAAAAAAACTAGTTATCCAATTTACCCAAAATTTTGCACGAAAATTAAGTACTATATAGCAATAAACCAGTACCATTTTGGAATGAATCCAAGAAAGCAAAACAAAAAGACGGCCTAATAAAATATTTGAAAAAATTAGCCTGAAAAAACTAGATTAATTTCAAATTTTGTGGAAGCATTCATAAATAAATCGTCTTATTCAATCAACTTTAAGTTTTGTAGAAAAAATAAATGTGACATAGAAATAAACTGGTTCGAATTCAATCAGGCACGTAGCCAGGAGAGGGTCCTGAGGGTCTGGACCCCCCCTCTGAAACTTCGAAAATATGTTGATATAGGCATATTTTTTACTCATTTTTGTGATATTTGACCGTTTGGACCGCTCCAGAAATGAATTTCTGGTTTGGTTCCGTTTACATTTATAATATGGCCGATGGTATGCTGGTGTTCAGCTACAACAGGTTGAACAATTTGTTTCATTTTAATACATCATTTATGTTCTTTGAGTCTAGCTGATATTGAGCGTCCTGCTTCTTTCACATTACTTGTCCAGGAACAAAGAATTTTATAAACTTCTTCTGTTTGAAAAGTTACAATATCTTTCGGAGATCGCAAGCATTGTCCAATCTTGTTATGTGTATTGAAGATGTACGTATGTTGGACCGAACATTTTATCTGTATATATAGGAAAGAACAACGCTACCTAATGGTAAGTCCTTATCATTATTCTTTCGCGGAGTTGGATTATTATAGCATTAACTGAACGTCGAATATCTTCAGTGCAACAGCCATTTCCGATGTTAGGGAATCTTCGATCTTTCGAAATCGAGATGGCTTTAATTACTAATGAGTTAATAACCGATTTCTTTTGTGCTGGATGGTGGTGGGAATTTGACTCGCCAACATACAGGCTAAGTAAATATCTTTCACATTGTCTTAATCCATTTACTGGAAAAACAGATTTTCTTTATAAAAAACTCTGCTCATTTTGTGAAAAACCTTAAGGAAATCCAGTTGGATCCAGAAGATATTTTGGTCAGTTTCGATATAGAATCACTATATACAAATGTTTCTGTCAACGACTCAATTTCCATTATATCAGACATATTTGATCATAATAGTCTTGATAATAACTTAATAGACGTAGTGGAAGCTTTTCTTATATCTAATTAGTTAATTTTTTAAGGATCTTTTTTAGAACAAACATCAGGGGAAGCTATGGGATCCTCTCTATCACCTGTAATAGCGAATGCCTTTACGGAGGCCTTTGAGGATATTGCTTTAACATCCGCTCCACTAAAACCAAAACGCTGGTTCAGATATGTAGGTGACACATGGACAAGACAATCTCCTCTTATTTCTGGACCTCCTTAATCAACAACGTCATATTATTAAATTCGCAATGAAAATTGAATCTAATGGAACAATTCCTTGTATGTATTTGTTCAAATTGAGGAAAATGGTACATTAGGACATTCTGTGTATAGAAAATAGACGCATACAAATAGATACTGTTGTCGAATTCGCAACATCTGCAACCTAAATATTTAAAAAAAAATTAATACTGAAATGCAAGCGTTGTAAAGCTACCCTAATTGTGAAGTAACAAAATTTTAGGTTGTGCGGCGGAAATGACGCATCCCATATGACGGTTGTCGAAGAGTTGAAAAAATAATATTTTTTTTCAAATCTTTCAAAAAACGTTATATTGGTTCGTGTGTGCTACTGTTCATACTCGAGCTTAAAATCCTGCAGCTTTAGTGCCTCACACACCTACTCAATCCTGGCAAATATTAAGTATTGATATACGCAGACCGTATTCACCATCCTTCAATGGCCATCAGTACATCCTGACAGTAGAAGAGGTCTTCACCAGATGGGTAGAAGCTCGTTCTTATCGACTTGTCACTGCTAAAGAGATTGTTGATTGTTTGGAGACCGAAATGTTTAGCCGTTATGGAACAGGAGCATTTATAATTTCAGATAATGGTCCGCAGTTCACTAGCCTTCAGAATATGAATATGTGTTAGCAAATAAATATCAAGATTCTTCATACTACAATACTTCATGTAAGAGCAAACCCTGTGGAGCGACGAAACCAAGAAATAAGAAAGTTTTAATTGCTAATGAACCAAAATATCTATGGATGAAATAATTAAATCATGCATTATTTGTTTTACATACTCGGAAAAATGCTGCTACAAATGTATGTCACACCTAGTAAAGCACTTTTAGGATATGAATTGTTCAAGCCAGGTGATTGGCAGCTTCCAGATCAACTTAAACCCAAGTATGGCCTCCTACTAAAAACTAGGCAAGAACAGATTGACTCTACTATATCACAGCAAGCCGATTATCAGAAAATACAGCAGTCCTACAGTGAAACAATGTCCTCCGCTATGTACTGGTGATCAAGTATAGGATAGAGATAACAGGCAACTAAGGCATCCTTTTGATCGAGTGTGGTCAGGTCCATATGACATTGTCGATATAAGAAATAATGTATATGATATTCAAAAATATCCCTTTTCACATTGATGATCTCCATCGAGCACAGTCCCTAAACACTACTCCTTGTTTGGAAGTAGCCAGAACTCCAGAGAGGGGTTCAACAATTCGAACAGCTAGTTCCTCCTGGGCCCTGCCAAATATCCCTAACCGAAAAAATGCATTAACTCCAAGGTTTCAACAAGACGCTAAGTGGTGACAATCCAGGCTTGTGTGAAGATAATCTTAGTTTGGAAAAAAGAAATAAAAATCTATGTTCATGTTGCCAATGAAATGTATCTAGTATTGCATTTTAATGTTTTATATTGTATTTTAATTTTTTGTATTGTATTTCAAGATTATTTTTCTGTCAGATGCGTCATTGTTCAGAGAGGGGCGTGTTGTCGAATTCGCAACATCTGCAACCTAAATAATTTTTAATACTGAAATTCAAGTGTTGTAAAGCTACTCTAATTGAGAAGTAACAAGATTTTTGGTTGAGATGTGCGACGGGAATGATGTAACGGTTGCCGAGGAGTTGAAAAAAATTTTTTTTTGAAGTCTTTTAAAAAGTTATAAAGTACCTACTTTTAATAAGCTAGCTAGCTCACAATTAAATAAAATCCTTTAGAATACTTAAATGCATATTTCCACCACCATCCAGCAAAAAAGAAATCGGTTATTAACACACTATTATTTAGAGCTATTTCGATTATTGATCAAGGTTCTATAACATCGGAAACACAGAATGGCTATTGCACTGAAGATATTATGCGTTCAATTAAAAGATATCGTAATCCGACTCTGCGAAAAGAAAACAATAAGGAGCCACCTTTAGGTAGTTTTGTTTTTCACTACATACATGGCAGTACAGGCAAAGGAGGATGATTACTTTGGCGTAGTACAATCTTCAATACACATAAGAAGATTAGACAATGCTTGCGATTCCCGAAAGATATTGTTCCTTTTCAAACAGAAGGAGTATATAAAATTCCTTGTTTTTGTGAAGAAGTGTATGTGGGAGAAGCAGGAAGCTCAATACCAACTAGACTAAACAAACAAATTATTCAGTCTACTGTAGCTGAACATCACCATACCACCGGCCATATTATAAATGCAAAAGAAACCAAGGTTCTAGCATTAGAGGGTTTATTGACATTTTTAAACATACAAAAAACTTCAATCAGGGTCATGGTTCGAAGCTTATTTAGTGTTCAGATCTCGTGAAGTAAACATTCCTGAAGATGCCTCGTGCAATCAAAGTCGAAACGTCGGATAGTAGTTTCAATCTGACAGGGTCTAATCCCAAGAACCCTAATTTTTTAAAAGACCAAAGCCGTGAAACTTTTGTTCTATGTTAAGTAAAAAAGTTATTAACATTTAAAACGCTATAAAGATAGATTAAACACACTGTACATAGTAAATTTAAACGAAATCATAATGAGAACATAAAAATGACATAGTATGTACATCAGAGAGATGTGTAAACATTTTATTAAAATTCCAGAACGACATCGTTTTCATGTTCTTCCGCAAGAAAATCCCAACAATTCCTCGGAATTTTGGATCCCGTCCAACTTTAGCCTTTTTCTTTGTCTGTACCCGCTTTGACGCCACCACAAAATATTATTAGATCTTACGTCACTAGCCGAGATATGTACAGATGTTTTAGATTACGGAAACTGTTATGGTGGAAACATAAAACCATAACCTTTCCTTCGGTCCGATGATTTGTCTTGATGAAAAAAAGATTGCGCGTGTGGGAAAAAGGAAACACGGTTTTGTGGGAAGGTTCAATGCTTTTTGTTTTGTTAATTAACATTTACACCTCTTCATTTAATATGTGGTCTTCAAATAATTTGCTTACACCTATGTTTATAAAATTTCGTATTGTGGTAAGAAAGAACCGAAATGTGTTGAAATATCTAATAATATTCATAATATGAATTTAGTTTCCATTTAAGGCCAAAAATTTTTTGGTTGTTTTAACAAACATCTCTATAATTTTGTGTTTGGCAATGGAAAATCTATTTCAGAATAAGCTATGCCGCGAACTGACAGACACACATACATACCGAGGGAATTAAGAAAACATATCTATTGGCACCTAAGAACACTAAAACGTAAAGATCTGTAAAAACTTCGCAGGGCCGCCATTTTGTTTTGTCATGTTAAATTCGCACCACAGTTTTACCAGTTCAACTTTATCATATTTAATTCTTGCACAGATTTTGAAATCACTCCAATAAGTAGTTTTTCCAGGCTGATTTTTAAAAAAATATTTTATCGAGCCGCCATTTTTTTGCCATCTTGGATTCGTACCAAAGGTTTACCAGCTAGTTCTGTTATTTTCTGCCGATTTATTATCACGTAATACATACATGGGTAACCCTCGCGAATAACGCGCAAAAAAAATTAGAGATTTAGCACACCTAGTTTATTTGTAAGTACTGTCAACCAACCTAAAACATCATAAATACCAAAATCGATAAATAATTATATTAAGCGTACGCAGTGGAATACTACAGATCGAGTCAGAAATAGTCGTTAAAAAGAGATAAACAGATAAACATTCGGGAAACCGCCCGATAACCTTGAAGTGCTCCGAGCGATGCGTTATGAATAATAGTCAGCTCTGAGCGGTCGCATCGCATATTCGCGTATGATCGAGAGTATTCTAGTTGCTTATTGCGGGTAATATATAAACCGCTCAGCGCGCGTGTCAACTCATTACTTCTTAACGACTGACAAAAAAAGACGCCGAAAATATTCAAGCAAATTCAGCTCAGAAGAAAAAAAATCTATCAAGATGTCTGATTTAAAAAAGCGGAAAGTGGACACAGAATGTCGTCAATTCGAAAACAAATGGACTGATGAATACTTTATTATCATGGACAGTGGTAAACCTATGTGTTTGTTGTGCAATGAAACAATTACTGTTTTAATAGAAGAGACTACAATATGAAACGGCATTACTCTAGCACGTATTTCGCTCAATATAATTTACTTACGGGCCAGTTAACAAAGGATAAAATAAAAAACTCATTACCGATTTAGGGAAACAGCAACAAATGTTCCATTCACAAAGATCAAAGCTAGACAGTGTTGTTAAAGCTAGTTCCAAAATAGCTAAAACATCGAAGTAATTTTCTGAGGGAAAGTTTGTTAAAGAGTGCCTAGTATATGTTGCAGAACTTTTGTGCTCAGAAAAAAAGAAAAAGTTCACGTATAAATATGATGGGTAGTGATATCAAAAAAAAAAATTGATTGATAGACTGGTTGGTTTTCAAGCATTTTCGATTGCTTTGGGTGATAGTACCGATTTATCTGACATAGCCTAGTTAGCTATTTTTATACGAGGTATTGATGAAGAATTTGTAGTGACAGAGGAATTGCTGGCTTTACGGCCTCTATAAGGGACCACCAGTTCGACTGAAGAACGTTATGGATGTGGTACTAAGTACTTTCAATTTCATTAGATCCCACGGTCTTAGCCATCGCCAGTTTAAAGCATTTTTGGATGAACTTTCTTAAGAACACGATGATGTGACATACGATTGTGAAGTAAGGTGGCTAAATAAAGGTAAAATGCTAAACAGATTTTAAGATCTTAGACAAGAAATAGCTGATTTTATGAAAATGAAAGCGAAAACATTGCCGCAAATTTGTGATTCAACATGGCTTTTGTGCCTTGGCATTCTATTCCATTATATTGGATTTTTATCAAAATATTTTCAACTTCAGATAGGCCGACGAAACTGAAAAAAACATGTTTTTTTGGCATCTAGCGACCTTAAAACGCAAAGATTTGTAAAACCTGGGAGGGTGATACTTTTACGAGTACTATATTTCCCTTTTACGAGGGAAGATAAAATCGTTAAATTCGCCTTTATGTATAACTTTCCTTGTACAGAATTTTATTCACCCAGATAACACATTTTATGAATCCATACAGTTGTGTGGTAATACCTTAAAAAAAATCAGTAAATTTCCTTTACCCAGAACTTCCCTCTTTATAAATTGTATTCACTCCTAAGACATCCTTCTGCTATGGAATCCCCTCGACTCTTGAGATTTATAGAAACGCGCCAAAAGGTAAGTTTTTCGTCAGTTGAACGAGAGAGCTGGACGAGAAAGCATCCAACGTTATTATTATTGTTCTGAACAATATTAGTTTAGACCGACCTGAGCAATCCCTGGACTTCAACTCGATAAAAAACCTATGAAAGAAGTAGAACGACGAACCTGAACCTAATTATTTCCCAACAAACAAGCACTGTTAAATAAAATTTTAGAAGTTTGGATAAACCTGTTACTTCATGTCTTAATCAACTCCATGCCTAGAAGATGTGTTATATGCAGTATTTTGTAAATTAATTGCAGAATACGACCGATGCTTTAAAATTGTGGTTTCATCAGGAGAGTATAGTAATATCAATTGATTATTATCGATATTGAAGAAGCTGTCAGATTGTATCCAGATGAAGACTACTAAATACGAAAAGAATATCAAGAATTGTATTGTACATCTTTCTCATATTATTCTGACTCTCAAGTTACCATTCGATTGACTTCCAGCCTCCTAATCTTCTTATATTTGGTATTCCCTCGTAAGATTCCGCTAAAAATGTTGCAGAGGAACGTCTAAAATTATGTCTGGTATATCGTTCCAGATTAGGTAGGAGTAAAAATTCTGCTATTTAGGCCGGCATTTTTTCAATAGCATTACGGCCACAACGAAGTACGACTTTATATTCTTTGCGTTATAGCCATAGGCGAACGAAATCGCGGCTACTCTCTAATAGTTTGTTAATTTAAAAAATTTACTTATTTTACTTTTGCTTAATTTTAACCAAGAATTATGACATCGAATAACGTGATCAAAGTATGTTTAATTTAAAGACTTTACTTAGCTCTAAAAAGTATGCTAAAAATACCTTCTCCCTGAAATATCTTCCACCTTTTTCTTTTGCCCAATCTATAGAATGATTGTATTGAGTTTCATACTTTTGCCTTGACATGTTTGGTAACAGGTCCAAATTTCCCTTTTCAGCCGAATCCAAAATCGTGGTTCTTCATCTGAAGAATCCATTTACACATATAACTGAAACTTTCACGGCTTTGGTCAACTCAAACTAAGAAATCATGGTACTTGGGATTAGACCGTGTCAAATTGGAATTACTATCCGACGTTTCACCTTCGATTGCACGAGGCATCTTCAGGGATTTTTACTCCACGAGATATGAACACTGAATAAACTCGAAGAGATTCAGGCGGGCTTTTATACCCGACTTGTGCTCGCCGAACCGTGTGATTTAGACCGTAACCCTTATTTACCTAGTTTGTATGTGGGCGAGTCTATTGCACTGACGATCGGTCGAAGTGGTACATTGTTCTTGTGTATCTTGGGAAGACCGTAGAACATGGGAATCTTGGAGCTGCTTCGTTTTAATTACTTCTTCTCTGCTGGTGGTAGGCTGGATGCATTAATCAGATTAGTGATGCGTCTTTCTATTCTACTTGTAGTGTCTGTCTGCATAACCTTGTAGGTGTTGTTGTGTAAAAGTTTAGTTACCTTTTTCACGTATTCCGATCTGTCCATGACGACTGTTGTTGCCTTTATCTGCTGGAAGGACCAGAATGTTTGCGTCTTTATTTAAACGTTTTTCCGACGATTTTCACTTTTTTAGAAAGAAAAATAAAAAAACATCTCAAAAATAAGAAGTAATAATTTTGAAAGTGCGCAAGTGTGTATTTTGGTTTGGTCAGAAAATTGGTTCTTATATCTGCTGGCCCTATCATTATATGAAATTATTTTTTTAAATGATACGGTGACCAAAGAAGCTTGTAAATATAAATTTTAGTTAATTTACATGAAATTATACAAATCAGAAATATATATACATCAGATTAAAAAACTGTATATTCGCCCATTAAAATTTAAAAAATGTGCAAAAAACATTTCACTTTAGTGTAAGTAAATAAAAAAGCACTAGACAGGGAGAACACAATTTTCCGAAACAAAATACGTGCCGGAAAGTGACTATTTAAGCACAGTTGTAGAAAAAAGTGATAATGAATTATTAAGTTTTAGTAAATTTAGTTATACGTTGATAAGCATTTTAAGTCCAGAGTAATCCATAATTTATGTATCACTAACAAAACTTTTAGCTGAATAAACTTAATAATATGTTACATGTACGTTATTATGAAATATGTCATTAATTTTTTAAAACGTAATTAGGACAACATTATTTTAATTAAATGTACTTATAATACTAGATAAACTATATATTAAAATTGTTGTTGTCCTCAAAATCCATTAGTTTTAACAGCAACATTTGCGAAAAAATATAAAATAGATTAAACATGTATGCCCCAGTTATGGAAATTATGTAAAATTATTTAGTCATTAAAATAATATACGTGAAGGTTATATCGGTCATAAAATCATTAGATTATGTAGTCACGTTTTTCTTTAGTGGTCGGTATAATAATTCCTACATTTTTATGGGAAATGAGTTCGCCTATATCGGTCCATATATAAAGATATATGAGAAAAAGATGAAATTACGAAGAGTGTTTTTGTTTCTTTATTTTCTTTGAGTCTAGTTTTAGTTATCTCTTGCCTGTTTTAATTAATCTTATTAAGTAACAATCATAGATAATATAATAATAATAGTAAGTACAAAATTTTTTAATAATTTATATATTTCTGGGGTAACAAAAGGCCTTGTATAATGGCAGACATCTGGTTACCTAGATACTGTTTAGGCCTTAAACTAACCAAATCAAACTCTATAGTTAAAAATATAATACATTTGTCATACTAATCTCAAATAACGCAATTGATAAATATAAATATTATAATAGTAGGGATGAAGAGAAAAGATCAAGAGTAAGAAGAAAAAAGAAACGAAAGATATTGCGAGGAAGACTCTGACTGAGATAGTAACATATCTCGTTTAAGTTTAAATTTAAAAGCTAGAAATGATAAATTAGTATCAAAATTACTATGCATATTTATAAAATGAGCTATGTTATATAAAAACGATCTTTTGAACATCTGCTTACGATGCTTAGGAACTGTAAGAATGCCCTATCTGCGGAGATTCAAGTTGTGAACGTCACACTGTGGGCCACAAATACCCTAAACTATTTAAAAAGTCCAAAAATCATTTTCGTATTTTGCCTTTATTTATTATCACAAATTGGTTAAGTAGGCCATGAAGATTCGAAAACAAGTGTAACAAGTCGAGTGGTTGTCATAGTAATGACAGAAATAATTTTCAAAGTTTGTTGTCAGTAATATTCTTGTACTGTTATATGATATTTTAACAGTTTTGTCGGCTTAAAATCGAGCAGTTATTATAAGATAATTATCTTTTTACAAAAATTAAAATGCAAGAAACCATCGAAGGTGAGTT
The DNA here is from genome assembly GCA_030620095.1 of Kuschelorhynchus macadamiae. Taxonomy (NCBI): domain Eukaryota; kingdom Metazoa; phylum Arthropoda; class Insecta; order Coleoptera; family Curculionidae; genus Kuschelorhynchus; species Kuschelorhynchus macadamiae. The sequence goes on from JAUTXW010004095.1 coordinate 46,099, forward strand.
TTTATCCATTTTTGACGCTGATAAACTAATTCTTAAAGACAACCAGATCATAATCAGCATTCAGCTTATAAAAAAATATCACAATAAACTATTTTCTGACTTTATTAAGCAATATCTTAAAATGTTAGCATTTGTTAGGACTACCATTACTATTAAAAGTTCTACTAATATCTCATAATGTTTGCTGTATAATAAAATCCTGCTCCTAGCTGCTCCTTTTTCAAAAAAATATTTTTTTAGATAACTAAGTATATCATTTTAATTTTTATATTTTCTGAAAACACACAAGCACACAGTATTCATATATGTAACTCTCCTAATAAATGACTGATTGCAGTGAAACAAAAAACATTTTATGAAAAATAGATTAAGTACTTACCCAATTACTAGAAATGACCGCCATTTTGAATACCAAGATGGCGGCCAAGTTCAAATACATCGCTAAGTGATTTTACACTTTCGCTGTACTTTTATTTCTCTATTTCTGAGTTAGATATTCTTTTTAACAAATTTGTAAAATATGGCGCTTTTTTTTTTAGAAATTAGACATTCAATTCAGATAAAATCACTATATGAATCCCGTCATCAAGAACGTGCCATAAAAGATACCTTATCTAATATTTTATGTGCAAATTGTCGAGATCAGAACCAAAAACGGGTAAAATCTTTGGCACATAATTATTTCGTTCAATTCGAAAAAAATGGCAAGCGGCCAATAGAAACGCAAATAGGTTTTTGACAAGTCATGCGCCATGGCTGGAAACAAATATTACAATAACGTGCATCAAGCCAAAAAATTCTACTTTGGGTCGACCAAAGGTACCATTTAATAGTTTAAGTTATGGTGGAAAGTACAAGAGAACCGAGAAACTGCGAGAATGTGAAACCGATGAGCTCGTATTTGCTGTAGAAATGGGTCTGAGGGGTTCCGGCAAGCCAGCAGCTGCACGTCTATTGGCTATACATTTAAAAGTATTAAATAAAAACAATACAACAAGTTCACCGCTCCAGATGTCTCCAGAAAAAGCACTATCTTTGATAATAGATACAAATCTTTCCAAGCGTCAGTATCAACTCTTAAGAAACAATGCAAAAGAAAGTAATGTAAACTTGTATCCATCATACAATATTGTGAGAAAAGCCAAACAATCTTGCTATCCAACAGAAATCACTGCTACTGAACACTCTATCTCTGTCACATTACAATCTTTACTGGATCATACGGTATCCAGATTGTTCTTGGCACTTGACCTCTCCTCCGAGAATTTTCCTCAAAATACTAATACATTTACTTTGCTGAGTAAGTAGGGTTGTGATGGTAGCTCAGGGCAAAAAGAGTATAAGCAAGGTTTTCAGGGTGAGTTTTCTGATACTAATTTACTTTTGTCCTGTTTGGTTCCGTTAGAATTATATTATAAAAATTTTAAAAATGAGAAAGTTCTTGTATGGCAAAATCCGCGGCCTTCTTCCATTGTTTACTGCAAGCCTATAAAAATGCAGTTTTTAAAAGAATCAATTCAAGTATCTAAGACTGAAAAGTATAACATGGATACAGAAATACAAAAATTGGTCGAAACTCGGGTTGTACTGAGTGAGCATGTGTCTGTTAACATAAATCATAGTTCAATCATGTCAATGATTGATGGTAAAATGGTCAGTGCTTTGACAGATACATCTTCTCAAACGTGCTATATTTGTGGGGCCTCAGCGTCACAATTGAATTCCATAGATGATATTTTAAAGAGACCGATTAAGGAACAATATTTAAATTTTGGTATGTCTACGTTACACGCGTGGATTCGCTGTCTTGAATGTCTCCTCAAAATAAGTTACAGGTTAAGTTTACAAAAATGGCAGGCTCGTGTAGAAGATAAAATAAAAATTAAAGAAGAAAAAGAGAGAATTCAGAAAGACTTTAGAAATCGTTTAGGTATAATTATAGATCAAACAAAACAAGGGGTGGGGACAAGTGATGACGGTAACACCGCTCGAAAATTTTTTCAAAATTTCAAAATTTCTGCCGAAATAACACGTTTAGATCAAAATTTATTATATCGTTTTTTTGTAATCCTACAAGTAATTGCCAGCGGACTTAACATTGATATAAACAGTTTTAAATCGTATTCCTTAGAAACCGCCAAACAATTTGTACATCTGTATCCATGGTATAAAATGCCTGTCACTATACATAAAATTCTTCTCTATGGAGCAGAAATCATCCAATCATGTCCTGTGCCCATTGGTCAATTATCGGAGGAGGCTCAAGAAGCTCGAAATAAAGAATATCGACAATACAGGGAACATCGTTCAAGAAAAATGAGCAGAGTGGAAACTAATATTGATGTCTTCCACAATTTGTTGATTTCTTCCGATCCTTTCATTACAAGTTTACGAAAACTTAAATTGCCGGTAAAGAAAAAACTCGTTTCAGAAGCATTAAATTTGTTAAAATCATTTAATCCAAATCCATCATCTTTAAACGACCGTGACAGTAGTGACAGTAGCAGTGATTCTGAATAACTGTCGATATTATTTGCTAACAAATGAGTTTTATTCTATTGTTAATAATATCGTTTTATTTGTTTGTTCTTAAATAAATATAGTTCAATTTTTATACCGTTCCCCCGTTTTGACCTTTGACAGCCTTTAATTGACAATTATTATGTCAAATTTTAATATAAATATGTCAATAATGTCATATTTTGTCATATGTCAAAAGGGGAACGTTAAAAAAATTGAACTATATAAGTTTATATAGTGTTACTGTTATAGGTATAATGATAAAGTTTAATTACTGATACTTCTTTGCCGTTACGTCATGAATGTCACCAAGCGTCATCTTATGGAATTAATCGGTTGCCATATTATGACGTAACAGCAAAGAATCAATAATTAAACCATAGTTAATATTTATTTGTTTTACTAGGAATAAAAGTCTATGAAAAATAAAAAAGTTTGTCAACTGTTAATCAAATTCTCACACACACTGTTACTAGGTTTATAAATATATAAATTATATAAAATTATATAAAATATAATTTAAAAATCGTTTCTGAATTTTGGTTATTCTTATCAAAATTATTTATCAATACATTGTTAACTTCAGTCAATTCAAACGACTGATCTGGTTTGTAATATAGATATTTTTGAGATTACCCTGTATAATAATAAGTTTTATGAATGTCAAATAAACTCCCTCTGGCCCACTGTGCGTCATTCCGAAATTCTATTTTTTGATATAAGTATGGAGGTGACATATATTTAATAATTTAAAATTAAAAAATTGACGTATGGAGTTTAAATCAATTGAACATATTTAACCAGCCTGACTCAGTGAGTACGATAGCTATAGCTTTGTTTGTTGACGGTAATAGTTCTAAGAATTTATTCTGTTTTCTAAACATTTTGTTGGACTGTACTGACAGATGTCTTGGAGGATGGATCTTTTTATTTTAATAATCACTATATTTAGTAATTATGGTTCTTGGGATTAAACCGCGTCAGACGTTTCGCCTTTTTTCGTTTACAAAATCCTGAAACTGACGCTAAAACCTTGGTTTCTTTTACATTTAAAATATGTCCAGTGGTATGTAGGTATGTTGTTATTCAACTACAGCAGAATGAACAATTTGTTTTTTTTTTTAATACATCGTTTATGTTTCTTAAATCTAATGGATCCTGCTTCTCCAACATGTACTTCTCCACAGGAGCAAGGAATTTTATATACTTCTTCTATTTAAAAAGGTACATTTTTCGGGGATCTTCTTATGTGAATTGTAGATTGTACGTATGTTGGACCGCCGAAGTAACCGTCCTGTTTTGTTTGTATTGCCATGTATGTAAGGAAGAACAACACTATCTAACGGCGGCTTCTTATCATCTCCTTTCCCAGAGTTTGAAGTACCTTTAAATTGAACGCCTAATATCTTCAGTGCAATAGCTATCTCCTCTCAGAGCTTTAGACAGTTTCGCAGTTTCTTATGTTAAAGAATCTTGATCAGAAATCGAAATGGCTCTAAATACTAGTGAGTTAATATCTGATTTCTTTTGTGCTGGATAGTGGTGTATGTAAGTATCTACTTGTATGCTTCGGTTTTTCTACATGCAGATTATCCTAATGTACCATTTTCCTTTCTTTAAACAAATACAACTAGAAAGGGAATCGTTCTATTAGATTCAGTTTCCATTGTGAATTTAATATTGCGAAGTTGTTGATTAAGTCCAGAAATATGCGGAAATTATCCTGTCTATGAGGCCAAATAGCAAAAGTGTTTTGGTTTTAATCGAGCGAATGCTAGAGCGATATCCTAAAAGCTGGTCCTGAAGTTTGTTCGTAAAAAATTCCTTGACAAATGAAATAAGTAGTTGTAAGACAAGCTTCCAGTAGGTGTATTAAGTTATTATCAAGATTATTATGATCCAATATGTCTGGTATTATGTTGAGAGGAACATTTGTGTGTAGTTTTTCTACATCGAAACTAACCAAAATATCTTCGGGATCCAAATGGATTGCCTTAAGTTTTTCCACGAAAGTGCAGAGTTAAAAAAAAAAATGTTTTTCCAGCAAACGGATTAAGAAAATTTGAAAGATATTTCCCTAGTTTGTACGAGGTTGAGTCTATTGCCCTGACGATAGGTCGATGTGGTACATTGCTATTGTGTATCTTGGAAAGTCCGTAGAACCTCGAAATCTCGAAGCTGGTTGGTTTTAACTTTTGACGATCTCCGGAACAGCAAGAAGAAGTTACTCTGTCAGTCGGTCTTTCTCCTTAAATTGCGAGATGAGGATGTAGTATCGAAATCACTACAGGTGAGACCTCACATTACTTGCCAGCAATGAGTTATTTAGAGAAAGGACAACATCACCAATGGACAGGCAGAAAAAAAAACCATCAAGAAGTCACACTAAAGCAACAAAAGAAGTTTGAAGCACTCCTGAACAGAAAAAATCCATAGAAACCTCCGCAGAATACAGTTATCAACTTGTCATCGAAGCCGTTAACCGAAGCGGAACATTCCACCGTTTCCAAAGGCCCAAATTTCACATTACCACCGAGTACATTCCCGTAGAAGACATAGTATCTTCCGTTGAAGCAGCAATCAGAAGATTTCCAGTGGAACAAGCCGATGAAGTCAGATATGAGACAGCGAAGATCATAAGAAATTCAAAACCACCGAAATCGAACACACGTATAAGGTTATGTAGGCAGACCCTACAAGTGGAATAGAAAGATGCTTCATCAGTCTATTTAACTCATCCGGTCTACCATCATCAGAGAAGAAATCATTAAAACCAAGCAGCTCCAAGATTCCCAGGTTCTACAAGAACAATGTACCGCTTTGACCGATCGTCAATTCAATACACTCACCCACATAGGAACTAGGTAAATATCTTTCAAATTTTCTTAATCAATTGACTGGAAAAACAGATTCTTTTATAAATTAGGACATTCTGTGTATAGAAAACCGTTGCATACAAATAGATACTTAAATGCAAATTCCCATCACCATCCAGCAAAAAAGAAATCGGTTATTAACTCACTAGTATTCAGAGCTATTTCGATTTCTGATCAAGATTCTCTAACATCGGAAACATCCAAACTGAACGAAAATCTCAAATCTCTGGCATCAGTTTCAGGATTTATGAATGAAAAATTAGAGAACCTATCGTAATTTTTAAATATAAAAAAATTTCGAGGTACGGGTTATGGTCTATATCACACATGAAAGCCCGCCTGAATCTCTTCGAGCTCATTTATTGTTCAGATCTCTTGAAGTAAAGATCCCTGAAGAGGCAACTCAGGCAATCGAAGGCGAAACGTCGGATATTAATTCCAATTTGGCAGATGTAGGAAAGAACAACACTACCTAACGATGGCTTCTTAGCATTCTCATTTCGCAGAGTTAAATTACTATATCTATTAATTTAACGAGTGATCTTTAGTGCAAGAGCCATTCCCTCTCAGAACTTCGGTCAGTTTCGCGGTTTCCGATGTTAAAGAATCTTGATCAGAAATCGAAATAGCTCTGAATACTAGTGAGTTAATAACCTATTTCTTTTGTGCTGGATAGCGGTGGACATTTGCATTTAAGTATTTACTTATATGCTTCGGCTTTTCTCTATACAGAGTGTCCTAATGTACCATTTCCTTCCTTTGAACAAATACATCTAGAAAGGAAATCGTTCCATTAGATTTAATTTTCATTGTGAATTTAATATTGCCATGCTGTTGGTAGTCCAAAAATATGAAATATTTGCCTCTTCATGAGACCAAACAACAAAAGTATCATCGACTTATCTGAACCAGTGTTGCTGTTATTGGAAGCCTTGGAGTCGTCCCAGGTAATGCAAATTCCCATCATCACCCCGTACAAAAGAAATCAGTTGTTAATTATGTAATTTACAGAGAAACTGACTCAAGCTTTAAGAGGGAATTGATGTTGCAGTGAAGTTATTAGATGGTCAATTAAAAAATTTAACAGACCTATTCCACAAAATGCGACTAAAAAGGAGTTACCGATAAGAAGTATAGTTTTTCCATTTATACACGGAGCAACAGATAAGATGGCAAGGTTACTTCGCCGATCCAACATACGTACATCTTTAATATGCAGAAACAAATTGGACAAAGCTTGCGATCGCCAAAGAACAGTATTTCGTTCCAAACGGAAGGAGTATACAGGGTGTTTCACAACATATCCACGAAATTTTAACCCCATATGCACTGTTACGAAAGAAGTTGATTTCTCAAAAAAAAAAAATGTAATAAAAGTCGTACAGAAATCGAGATAATAAAATAATACAGTTTACCAGTTCACTTACTTATAAAAACTGTTCAAAATTGTTTCCATTAGCTTCAATGCAAGCTTGGGCGCGTCTAATCCAATTTAGGCCCACTAACTGAAATACACCTCCTTCCTGCTGTGCTTGAAGTCTCAAATTATCGGCAGCCACTGTGATTCGGTCACGCAGATCTTCAATGTATACAAAGAATAATATATAAAAAGAAGTCCAGAGGATTTAGATCGGGAGACCGTGAAGGCCATGCAATTGGTTCACCCCTACCGAACCAGCGTATCTGCTGTACCTCGTTCAAAAAATTACGAACTTCTAAACGAAAATGCGGAGGTGCCCCATCGTGCAGAAACCACATCCTTGCTCGGACCGCCAATGGCACATCTTCAAGAAGGACCGGCAAATCATTCCGAAGAAATTGTAAATACTGGTGACCATCCATCCGATCTGGCAATATGAACGGTCCAATTAGACGTTCATCGACAATACCTGCCCACATGCTTAAAGGAAAACGATGTTGGAAGTTTGTCTGAACTATTGCGTGAGGATTTTCAAAGGACAAAACGTGTGTATTGTGAAGATTAGTTATACCATTACGAGTAAAAATTGATTCATCGGTGGCGAAAATATCAGCTGTAAAACGGGCATTTCGAGCATTTTTTTGAAACAACCACTCACAAAATCTTATTCTGAGGGGGTAATCTGTGGGTAGCAACGCCTGGACTGTCTGAACGTGATAAGGGTACAGTTGGGCTTCATGTAATATGCGCCACGCTGTCGCATGTGAGACTTCTGGTACCTGTTGGGCTAACCTCCTTGTGCTTATTCCTGGATTTTCTTCCACAATGTGCAAAATTTGTTCTTCGGCGTTTAAAACGCGTTGTGGGCGAACCCGACCCCCATCCTCCCCACGTCTGGGGCGCAAATCTCCACTAGCACGTGCACGTAAAACAATTGAAGTAAATGTTTGTGGATGTGGTATGTGCCTATTCGGAAATCGGTTTGCATACAAACGAGAAGCCGCTTGCGAATTTTGCCCTGCTTCTCCGTACTCTAAAACAGTATCCACTAACTCCTCATTACTGTACACATGTGCCATTTTTAATAAATATCGAAAAACATAAACTCGCAAAATACTTTTTTAAATTCACAAAATCGACCGTTATTCATTCAGATCACTCACGATACAGATTAAACATTATTTACATGTTCTTATCAATACGAAAAAACAAAAAATTCTGTATTTTGTTTTCTTTAGTGGATTGGTACAACATTTGCTACAAGAAATTATTAATGAGTGTTGTGATATCGCAACGATGAGCGCAAAATACAAATATTTATTTTTCATTTTGTTATTGACACACAGAATTATAACTTAATTTCTGTAGGACTTTTATTACATTTTTTTTTTAGAAATCAACTTCTTTCGTAACAGTGCATATGTGGTTAAAATTTCGTGGATAGTTGTGAAACACCCTGTATACAATTCTTTGCTCCTGTAAATAAATAAATGCTTTATTGTCAAAAAAATTTTACAATTTTGTGGACAAAGCTGTTGTAAAAAAATAGTTTACAAACATCAAAATTAGCAAACAAAGCAAAACAAAAACACATTACAAATATTATAGAAAAATAATATTTAAATCAAGTATTTAGAATATTAATATTATAGAATCCTAAAAGAAGTACATTAGAAATGTACTTTGTCAGTCGTACTATGTTATAAACATTTTCATAAATATAATGTAAAAAAATAAAAAAGCAAAGTAAAAAATAAAAAAGTATGAAACAATTAAAAAAATACATATACAAAATTCGGTAAAAATGGTTGGTAATGGCAACTATCACACTAGGGGTTCATAAGGATAAAATTATGTGTTGTAAAACTCGTTCACGGTGTAGAAGGCTCTTTCCAGTAAGAATGATTTCAAAGCCTTGCGAAATGAAGTCAGAGATATTATGGATTTGATGTTAAATGGCAGGTGATTATGCATTTTTTTTGCATTGTAGATTACTGATCTTTTAATTAACTCTGAGTGTGGGGTTGGAAGATAGAGATCGTGCTCAGTATTTCTGAGAGGGTAGTTGTGAGAAGGTCTCTCTAATAGAGCAGGTGCGTGCTTACGAATTAAGCAAACCGATTCCAAAATGAATAAGCAAGGAAGGGTTAGTATTTTATATCTTTTAAAGAAATCTCGGCAGTGAGTTCTACTGTTAAGTCTCAGTAGGTAACGAACAGCTCTTTTTTGTAGTATAAAAATTCGATCAAATTGAGTCGTACGACATGTACCCCAGAATGGAATAGCATATCTGAGGTGCGACTCAACAAGAGCAAAATAAACAGTTCTAGAGGTAGAAAAGCTAAGCTCCTCGGAAACAGATCTTAACGCAAAGCAAGCAGAACCTAACTTCTTTGATAAAGCGTCGATATGTGGATCCCATTTTAAAGAATCATCTACAAGAAGCCCTAGAAATTTTACAGAGTTTACGACATCAATAGTGGTGCCATTAAGGTCAAAAGGTTGCAGCGTGTTTTTATAAGACAATACTTTCGTTTTAGAGATGTTCAAACATAGGAGATTAGAATCGCACCAGGTTTTAATGGTGATTAGGTCATTAGATACAATCCTATGTAGGTCCGTGACATCTGGGTGGCTCCACGTAAAGCTGGTATCGTCCGCAATGAGACATAGGGGCCTAGTACCGAGCCTTGAGGCACTCCACATTCCATTGGCCTACAAGAAGACATCCTGTTGTCAACTTTCACAACTTGATTTCTGTTGCTAAGATATGACTTAAACCAATTGAGAGGAGCCCCTCTAAATCCATAGTACTGCAGCTTGTTAGTTAATATATTATGATTCACACAATCGAAAGCTTTGGAAAAATCACAGAAAATTGTTGCTGTAGCGTGATGGTTGTTTAAGCTGTGCTGATGTCTATATTAGAGAAACTGGACGATTTATACTGGCAAGGTTTAAAGGACATGAACGATGTATCAGAAAGAAACAAATTGTACAATCTGCTGTATTTAAACACCAACATTTCACTAGACATGTCATAAATGTAAAAGAAACCAAAGTTCTTGCATCGGTTTCGGGACTCTGTAAATGGAAAATTAGAGAATCTATTGAAATTTATAAGCATCCTAACAATTTTAATAAAGATACGTCTTCAGTCTACATCATACGTGGAAACCGATCGTTACAACGAGTCACGCTTCGGTAAACACAGGTCGAATATAAAGAGCTGGCCTAGGTCTCTCCGAGCTCATTCAATGTTCCCATCTTGTGCAGTAATGATCCCTGAAGGTACCTTGTGCATTCGAAGGCGAAACGTCGTAAAGTGATTTTAATTTGACACGTTCTAATCTAGCTTTCGTTCTAGATTAGTTATTTTATTTTAAAATTAATTTTGATTCTCGTATCACCAAATTTATTTATTTTTCTTTTGTTTTCAGGTATGAACATCTGGAAAAAAATTAAACTTCGACTCTTTGCTATGCAGTAAGTAGAAAATATTTAATCAAATTAAATCATTTTAATCTTGTAACACATTTTTCAGTGCTTGTAAGAACATATTTAAGATTTTAAGTCGGGTTTATACAAAATATCGCCTATCCCGTATAATGCAATATTTCGTGTTTAGCATATTTTATCCATTACGATGCATATATATTGTCTGCATATTTTTCATTATAATTTATTTGGTATCGAATTTAAGAATTATTCATGGACAATGTAGGTCAAGTACGGATACTAAATATCTTCTGGGGATTTTAAGTTTTTAAAGTTACAAACGCTTTTACAGAAAACTGAATATAAAAACAATATTTATTTGAGAGCTCTCTGTTAATAAACAAGTTTTAAATAATTTTTTATATATAATAATAATAATAAACGTCTTTTAATAGATTAATAAATAGCAGAATACTGTTTTTCATTACATGTACTTATAACTTATTTATATACACTATCACTAAAAGCAGTCTAGCTTAAAAGCTATTCCTACACTTAACTTAGTAATAGTGTTGTGAAAACATCTACAAAAAACATAAAATAATCAATCGAACTTTAAAATTACATCAACTTTTAAAGTAAAACTAATAAAAACCATTAAAATAATATCCATTAAAACAAATTTAATAATATAAAAATTAAAATAAAAACAAATTTTTCTCTGTTTTTGTGAGTAATATCTGAACTAAACCTTATCTGTAATATATGATTAAGAAAGAAGAATTAAAGAAAAGCATTTTTCTTTAATTTTTTTTGAAAAGTTTTTCATTCTGACATCTCATAAATTCGGGAAAGAGGGGGATAATGGGGATAATTACTCCAACCTCTATATGAATCGATGACAAAATATTTAAAATTCACGTCCGCAGATTCTGAACCCTGAAGTTCGCATATTTTACATTTTATGAAAAAGGGTATAACCCTGTGCTAATATATATGGAAAGTGCATATGTTCTTTTTTATTGTCAGTTTTGTTTAATGCATGGAAAACAAACTTATAAATTACCCCGCCCATAAGTCCAAGCAATATACGCGTCTGTGCAGTAGTAGTCTTACATTTAGAAATACATAACAAAGAAGTGTTTCTTGTGTTTAGACAATGAACTTTTCTACATTTTAGCTTATTTCTCAGGTGTTGAAGGAACACCCTTCAGCATGATTCGAAGGACAAATATCGCAAAGTGCAGTTTTCTTTGTTTATCGATATTAAACCATCCAACCAATCCGGCAATTCCTGCGAAGACAAAAAAATCGGCATTAGGAATTCTGTACTTTTTGAATGCGTTTTTTATTAATAACGTATAAGAAGGGTCCAAAATACGTGGTAACAATAATTAAAAAAGCCTCCGAGAGCAAAGTTTTCAGTCTGGTAGATAGCAACTAAATTACTATATAACAATTTTAAGTTTAAATAAGACCAGTGGTGTGCATTACTGTGCATGTGAAAAGACGGTTCTGAGTCCAAACGTAATCCCAGCACTTTTACGCAATCCTTAATATTCAAAAATAAGTATTCATATTAGCTTTTCATAAACAGAACCTTACGATTCTTAGATAGATAGACAGACAGTATGGCGTGGTCACCGTTGCGTCAACCTATTACTTAGGCCTTTCAGGTAGGCCCATTGTAACCTCCTTCGGAGTTTTACTCGTCGAGCCAGCCAACAGCATTGATGTAGTTCAGTACCGTAGCGGCCGAGCATTCTTCGACTGTGGCCATTTCTGGCCATCTTTCCCCGATAATAGATTCTCTGGTATTTACAAGAGCTGGTTAGTAACAAAGAACATGTTCAGCAGTCTCATCGTCCTCGTTGCACCCCCTACAACTGATATCCGGGAGGATTTCCAAGGTGTGAAGGTGTTTTTTTTTTAGCTTACAGTGTCCCGTTAGCATTCCTACCAGTTTCCTAAGATTTCCTCGAGAGAGCCAGAGGAGGTACTCTGTTCGAGTGGCCTCAGGGCCATGAATTGCGGCACCTGAGTGTCTAAAGCCCTGTCTCTCCCATCTCTCTTTTAGAATCTTTGTTGACTCTTTGTTTATCTTTAGATTGATCGCCTTAAAGAATAGGGGCGCCAAGGGTTCAGGACCGCATAGTTTGCCCTTTGCTCAGTTACGCGCCAACTTACCTGCTTTTTTCATTTCCTTCGATTCCACTATGTCCCTTAATCAAGGACACTGTGACCGTATTCCTCTGGGAAACCGTCTCCAGCATCTGGTGACACTCAAGAATCAGTTTGGATGTTATTTTGTTCTTTTTTAGGTTTTGCATAACTTGTCTGTTTGCAATAACTTTTTTACCTGTTATTCTTTCTTTTTCTATTTGTGCAGCAGTTCTGCCTGGAAGACAGTCACCCCTTTGCCTAGGGCCATACTAATTTCCAGGTCGAGTTCTGGTACATACACTCCCAAGCCAACCCCAGATTGATTCTGCCAGCCGTCAGTGTAGATGTGTATGTCTGTCCCGGACCCCAGTTTTTTCCCCACCACAGGTCAACAGCATGCAGCCTGACTGCCGTTCTCTCTGCCTCGCCTTTTAGAAATACATCATGGGGCCGTAAGCACAGCAGCACCTGCATTGCTATCGTAGGTGTGGATCTTGGTGTCCTTGAAACTGATTTTTTTCTATTTCTCACTTCTGCGAACGCAAACTTAACAGTGGCATACAGATCAAATTCTAGTTGAACCCCGGAAATCAATAATCCTTGTCGATTTTCTCTATCAGGAGAACCAAATAGACAGTTTACATAAATTAATTTAATTATGTTTCAAAAAACATAGGTGTATGTTTATATCAAAGAGTTCTCAAACGGCTAAGATTATAAAATTGTCTATTCAGTTCATCGCTTTTTGTGAATACGTATTCCAGTATCACAGCCTTGTCTTGTGTCCTTTATGGCCCAATTTGAGTACTCCTAACATGTATTTATATAATTATGTATATAGCAAATATATAAGAAAAATCTTACAATTTTAATCAATATATCGGTTTGACCATGGTAGCGATTTGCCTATTGCAAGCAAAGTGATAGACAGTGGCATTTATAAGGTGGACTTTGGGGGTTAAAACCCTCCCACAGAGTCACTTTTTACAATAGTATTAAGTAAGGACCTTTTTTTCGGGCAGGTAACATAAAGTAATAACCTTTTTTTTGCTCTTTATATTATTTCTAATCGATTAGAAAGAAAACAAAAATTGGAGATTTTTCTTTTTTGTTGTTGAAAATTTTTATCGTTTCGAGTAAAGGAAATTTATCGATTTTTTTAAGTATTGTAATCATAAAAAGTCACTCTCCCAAATTTTTTCAGATCTCTACGTTTCAGGGTCCCTAGATGCCAAAAAACGTGTTTTCTCAATTCCGTCGGTCTGTCTGTCTGTCAGTCTGTCTTTTCGGGACCTAGCTAAAAAACTACTTACCCGATTGGCTTCAAATTTTGACCAAAAATTAAGGGTCATATAGGGATGACCTGGTAACATTTTCATAAAAATCCAATATGGCAAAAAAAATGACAACCTAGTGAAATGTTAAAAAATTATTACTAAAAAACTAAAATCTAATTTTCCTCATATTTTGCGAAGAATTCAAGCATTATGTAGGAGAATCAACTGGTGAAAATTTAGTATAAATCCAAAATTGCGGAACAAAATGGCGGCGTAATAAAATATTTAAAAATTCAGTCGATCAACTAGTAAAACTGTGATACTAATTTAAGGTGGCGGAAAAAAATGGCAGTCAAATAAAATGTTTGTAATCGTGAGGTTTCACATATCTTTAAGTTATAACGTTTTTAGATGCAAAAAAATATATTTTATCAGTTCAGTCGGTCCGACTGTCGGTTTGTCTGTCTGTCTGTCTGTCAGTTCGCAGCATAGCTTAAAAACTACTTACAAATTGACTTCAAATTTTAATCAAACTTTATAGGTCATAGGGGAATAACCTGCTATTATGTTGTTAAAAATCCAGTATGCCAGAATAAAATGGCGCCCTAGAGAAATGTTAAAAAATTATTACTAAAAAAACTAATCATTTACTTCAAATTTTGCACAAAAATCAATTGTTACATAGTAATGAACTGGTAACATCATTTTGGAATGAATATAAAACAGCAAAGCCAAATAGCGGACTAATAAGAAGCCTGAAAAAACTGTTTATTAGACGCATTTCAAATTTTATGCAAGCATTAAGTTTGGCATAGGGATAAACTGGTAAAGTTGTGATATGAATTCAAGATGGCGGAACAAAATGGCGGCAAAATTGTTTTTTCAAATCAACGTAAAAGCTCGTATTTAATTGGATTGAAGTTTTGCTGAAAAACTAAATGTTATGCAAGGATAAACTGATATGAATTCAACATGATGTAACAGAATGATGGTGTGTGTCATTTTAAAATCTACTTTTTGACTTTATTTTAAATTATGGCCAAAAATCAAGTGTGGCCAGGGGCGTGCGGTGAAATTTTAAGAAAGGGAAGCAATTTTTAGAAACTTACCTATTTGTAATGTAATTCGATTCTTCGATCATTTTTAGCAAATTCGTTAATGACGTCATCATAAACATTTAACGTTATCGTTTTCTCCCAAAATAGTTCAAAATCATCTCTTTTTTGGCTTAACATGGACTTAAAATCGTCCAATTGTTTTAAGCAAAAAGCAATATCATTTGTTTTAGTTTGTAATATATTAAAAACATTGTCCGAGAATGTAAATATTTCTGAAAATATGTTCAACAAATAATTAAAATTAAAATCTCGTTTCAAACAGTCCAAAAACCCTCTCGAACTATTTATTGCTTCTGAGTCCCACGTTTCATTATTTTCTATTATATTCTCAAATAGTTCAATCAGTGATTCACAATTTTCAGATACTGTTAACACAAGTCTTCCATTGTAGTTCCACCTAGTAGGAGCTACTTTGGGCAATCGTTTGTGTACGTACTTTGTGTACGTTTTGCTGACTTGGAAAAAAATGCAGCCATGCCACTTAGAGTAATGAAAAATACTTTACACTCTTTAATGTGATTGATGGACTGAGATAAAACTAAATTTAATGTATGAGCAAAACAATGGACAAACACAGCACTTGGGAAAGTTTCTCGAACTTCAGCTTGCCGACCCCCTAATTGTCCTGCCATCACTGCAGCTCCATCATAGCTTTGTGCAACTAATTTTTTCTCCATTAATTTCTTTAGTAACGTTATAAACTACGGTATATAATGCATCTGCTGTACGATTTTCGGACACATTCTTAAAACCTAAAAATCGCTCTTGAATACTTCCATCCGTTTTAACGTATCGTATTATTATAGATAATTGGCTAAAATTAGCGATATCAGTTGTTTCGTCCAGAACAATAGCAATGAACCGCGCCTCGCCAATCTCCTGCTTAATTCTTTTTAGAATAAGGGTTGGAACAGCGGAAATTAAATTATTCTGGATTCGATTCGACGTTCCGCGAAAAACGCTAGACTGCTCTAAATGATTTTTTAAGCAATCATCATATTTAGCCATTAAACTAAGTAAATCTTGAAAATTTCCTGTATTTGAAGAAACCCTTGTTTCGTCATGACCTCTAAATCCCAATTCGTGCTGTCCGAGAAAACAAACAACATCAATAAGTCTTCTTAATATCTGCCTATTTTTATTGACTAGTTCATTGTGTTGGCGGTGACTAATTTCCAAGTATTTATTAAGGGTGTGTTTAATTTTGGTTTTGCCTTGACCTTTTTCATTTTCAAAAAGTAAACATGGCCAACAAAATAATTTACTTATATGTTCACACCCTGTTAATCATTTAAATTGTTCGTATTGTTTTTCCGGATAAAAATGTCTATACAGTTTTTCATTTTTGTGGTTAAATTTTTCATAGGCAGGTTTGCCCTTCATTTGGAAATTATTTGAAGCTTTTCAGCGAAGTTTAATGTTGAAAATCCCTTTATTATTAAGACACACACCACACATTCACACACACTCTTCTTACTAAATTCTCCAACATTTTCAACGTTATTACCGACAGCCGAAGTTGACGGTATTTGCATATCCACGTCCGTATTATTGTCTTCCATATCGTACCATGCACGACGCGACGTACGTATCACACAACACACGGATAGCCGTTCAAACATAGAACCTACTCCAACGATAGCTTCCGCCCCTTCTTAAAGCACGCGACTGAAATGCAAAAATTGCAAATAACCGGTGGAAAGTTCAATAACTTCTGGCTCGATTCACAGGAAATCAAGCATACAGGACTGGGCTGCAGAGAAGCTAGCGGACCGCATAGCTTCTATTCGATTTCTATTTTGACTCGGTAGGAGTAAAGGCCGCATTTATTATGGGCTTGATTAAGATAATATTTTAGCATTTTTAATATAAACTAAATTAATGGTTTCCTATTTCAAAAATTAAATTTTAGAAGATGTTTTGTAATTTTTTTTGGGGAAGCACTGCTTCCCTTGCTTCCATGGACTGCACGTCCCTGAGTGTGGCATAGGTTGAAACTGGTAAAATAGTGGTAGGAATGCAATATGGAGGAACAAAATGGTGCCTAAAACAATGTTTAAAAAAACAGTATACAATGTGTCCCAAATTTGGCTTACATGCATTGCTATCTCGTAAACCGCTATAGCTACAGGGTGGGTTAAATTAGGAAAGTTTTAGAGCATTTTATTAGAAATTTGATGACGTTTTGAAGTTTAGAATATCTTTTGTGGTTTTCAAGATAATTGGGAAAAATCAAAATGGTGCATTTTCAACTTTTGCCCGTAGCTTCTAAACGACTCGTATTATGGTTTTATGTTTTATACATTATTAGGGCACTTTTATTAGAGGAACATTATGCAGGTAAAACGAAGTTTCTAGCTTCAATTGTTTTTGAGATATTGGCATCAACTTTTTATTTTCTTACCGACGCCATATTGGATTATTGTATTTTTGGAAAGATTTTTTTAAGAGCTTTCCAATGATGTATAACAAGGTAAGATTATTATTTTTCTTGAGCTCTAAAAACCAAAATAATTGTTTTTTTTAAAGTAGGCTTTGATAACGCATGGCGGCCATAATGAAACAAAAGAATGCCGCATGTCAACAATCATTTTGTGTTCCTGAATAGTACTTGTTATCATTTTCTCATTGTGCCGAGTTTTTACAAAGTTTATTTGAGTTTCTTATACTACTTAAAATGGAGGGTAATTATTCCAACGAAGAGAATTTGGATATGATAGAACTTTATTTTAAAGCAAATAGAAATACACAAGCAGCTGCGCGTTCATACGAAGAACAATTTCCAGACCGACATCAACCAAGCCAAAGGCATTTCAGATTTCTAATTGTTAACCTGTTAGCCTACGGGTCTTTTTTGAAACCGAAACCAAAGACGTATTCAATAGATAATGAAGCAAGAAACGCAGCTATAATAGAAAGTGTCAGGGACAACCCAACAACCTCAGTAAGAAAGATTGAAGAACAAACGGCAATTCCCAAATCAACCGTCCAACGAGTCTTGAAAAAACTTCACTTTCATCCCTATAAACCTACTATTGTACAGGGTCTTCAGGTAAATGATTTTGCTAGAAGAATCACGTTTAGTGAATGGTTCATCAACAAATGCCAGCAAATACCCAACTTTCATTCTAAAGTACTTTGGACAGATGAAACACGATTTACAAACTGTTGAATTTTCAATAAACATAATACTCATTACTGGGGCACCGAGAATCCTCATAGTTTAGAAGAAAGACGTTTACAAACAAAATTTGGGTTCAATGTGTGGTGTGGCATTATAGGTAATTCCAAACAATGCACTTCTGCTTTAAATCACTCATAACAATTTGTATTTTAGATAACCGTTTGATTGGGCCGGTCATTTTCCAAGAAAATTTATCGGGTAACAGATATTTGCAACTATTACGGGAACAAATTATTCCAGAAGTTATAAATTCTGTTCCCCCAAACGACCTGCAAAATATTTGGTTCCAACAAGATGGCTGTCCGGCTCACGGTACCAGAGAGGTGATGGCGGTCCTCAGAACTACTTTCGGGGAAAATATTATCGCTAATAATGGCCCTGTTGCTTGGCCGGCAAGGTCACCGGATATTACTCCTCCCGATTTTTATTTATGGGGATACGCAAAAAATGAGGTCTACGAATTTTCTCCGCCAGAAAGTCTCAGAGAGCTAGAAGACAGAGTCCGAGATGTTTTTGCTAATATTAACAGGAACACCTTAAGAAGGGTTACACGGAAGGTATCGGAGAAATGTCAAAAATGTGTGGAAAATGGAGGGAGGCATGTGGTGTAACTTATATTTTTTTTATGTGTTAATTTAAATTTAGTTTAGGTATTTTCAATAGTGTGATAGTTACATTTTAGTCACTAGGTATTCACTGTTAGTATAATATCTTAGTTGAAAATCTGAAACATCGATGGTTGAATTAATATTTTTACCCATAAGCTAACAAGTTTACAATTAGAAATCTGAAATGCCTTTGGCTTGGTTGATGTCGGTCTGGAAATTGTTCTTCGTATGAACGCGCAGCTGCTTGTGTATTTCTATTTGCTTTAAAATAAAGTTCTATCATATCCAAATTCTCTTCGTTGGAATAATTACCCTCCATTTTAAGTAGTATAAGAAACTCAAATAAACTTTGTAAAAACTCGGCACAATGAGAAAATGATAACAAGTACTATTCAGGAACACAAAATGATTGTTGACATGCGGCATTCTTTTGTTTCATTATGGCCGCCATGCGTAATCAAAGCCTACTTAAAAAAAAACAATTATTTTGGTTTTTAGAGCTCAAGAAAAATAATAATCTTACCTTGTTATACATCATTGGAAAGCTCTTAAAAAGATCTTTCCAAAAATACAATAATCCAATATGGCGTCGGTAAGAAAATAAAAAGTTGATGCCAATATCTCAAAAACAATTGAAGCTAGAAACTTCGTTTTACCTGCATAATGTTCCTCTAATAAAAGTGCCCTAATAATGTATAAAACATAAAACCATAATACGAGTCGTTTAGAAGCTACGGGCAAAAGTTGAAAATGCACCATTTTGATTTTTCCCAATTATCTTGAAAACCACAAAAGATATCCTAAACTTCAAAACGTCATCAAATTTGTAATAAAATTCTCTAAAACTTTCCTAATTTAACCCACCCTGTAGCTATAGCGGTTTACGAGATAGCAATGCATGTAAGCCAAATTGGGACACATTGTATATGTGTTACCAAATGACTATGTACTGAACAAAATGGAGTCACACTTCACCATTCGCAATAAAAGAAAAAATTCATAAGGAGAGAGGTTTACCCATTTTTTATAATGTGGCCAGTGCTTTTTTCCCTAAATTGTATGAATAGGTCAGCGTGTTTTGTTTAACAGCGAGCTTTCATCTTGCACCATTTTAGAGCGTCATGATGAGCCCTTTTTAACGTCTCATAATAATTTCAAAAATAACTATTCACATTAGCTTTTCATAAACAAACGTTACGGTTCTTGAAACTGATTTTTTTTCATTTCTCACTTCTGCGAACGCAAACTTAACGAAGTTTTGACGTTTTTACGGCCTTTTCTGGAATCAGTGCAATATCTTAACGTTCCCTCTTTTCAATAAGTCGATTGTTTGTTATTCCAGTACGGCGCTTAATGCATTTCGGAGTCCAAAAAAAGATCTTTATTTATCGTCAACGGGTTTTTACGGTAGCAGACCGAGCATCTTCAGCATTCCGGCCATTTATTTATCTTTTCCTCTCTTCTTCTCGCAGGATCTTTCTAATGGTCTCATAAAATGTGCAATGATTGATGCATGGCTCCAGGTTGCATCTTAGAGATACGTTGCGAAGGAAAAGGGGCATTAGTACGTTAACGTTATGTTAATTATATGAACGTGTCAGTCATGGAAATTCATTATATATTTAAAATTCTAATCCAGATTGTTCAGCAAGTTCGTGTTCTGCACCAATTTATATGATTTTTTTTGTAATGATCGTCTGATTACCCTTCAACAATATTTTTTGTATTGTTTTTTGCGTATTTTTTCTATACAATATGTTTTGCTTCGACAACAATTCTGGACGATGTGGTGAATAAGTCACACATTCTTAGGATTGCATTGGAAACTTATCGCGTCCTCTAACGGAAAAACCAAAACAAGGTCTGCCGGGCCAGCTAGTCTATATATATTTAAAACACTAAGTCTATTTTTTCAGCAAGTTCGTAAGCGAGTTGCACTGCACCGATGTATATGATTTTTACTTCCCTCATAAAAGGGGAGGTATTTTGGTAACATTTTTGGTAATCGTGAACAAAATCACCCTCCGAGATTTTTTCAGATTTTTATGTTTCAGGGTCCCAAGAGATGACGAAAAACATGTCTGTCTGCTCGCGTGTACCTAAAAAACTACTTACCTGATTGACTTCAAACTTTGGTCTTTAGAAAAAATTAAGGGTCATATGGGGATGACTTGGTAACATTTTGGTAAAAATCCAACATGGCAAAACAAAATGGCGGCCTAGTGAAATGTTAAAAAAATTCAGGTTTTACTAAGAAAGTGTTTATCCAGTTTATCTCAAATTTTGCACAAAAATCAAGTATTACGTAGGAATCAACTGGTAAAGTTTTGGTACGAATCCAAGATGACGGAACAAAATGGCGGCTTAATAAAATATTTAGAAATTCAGTCTGAAAAAACTACTTAATAAATTGATTTTAAATTGTGTGCCATAACTAATTGTAGTATAGAGATGAACTAGTAAAACTGTGGCACTAATTCAATATGGTGGAACGAAATGGCGGCCAAATAAAATTTTTGTAATTTTCAAAAAAATCACAAAATGGCAGCGTAGTGATACGTTAAAAATTATTAGTAAAACAACTAATTTACCTCAAATTTTCAAAAAAATCAAGTGTTACATAAAAATGAATTGGTAACATTTTGGTATGAATATAAGATAGCAAAACAAAATGGCGGCCTAATGAAATTAGTCTGGAAAAAACGTTCTTATTAGATTAGATACTAAAAATCGATAAAAATGCGCTCTCACACATCTTTATCAAAAGTTCTTGGCCGGAAAAGATATATGTATAATAGCAGAAATATATAATTTCTGCAGGTGCAAAACGGCCTACAAGAAGAATTGCTTTCGATTATGTCACGGGTACCCTCCTGCGATCATGATTTCTGGGCATCTACCCTCATCAGGCACAAAATCGAAAACGAAACGTCTATCATACTGAAACAGTACTACAAGTTAAATGTAACATTTATCGCAGGAGGGTACCCTGTGACATAATCGAAAGCAATTCTTCTTGTAGGCCGTTTTGCACCTGCAGAAATTATATATTTCTGCTATTATACATACTTATTAGATTGTTTTCAAATTTTGTGTAACCATTAAGTTTGATATAGAGATAAGCTGATAAAGTTGTGTTACGAATTCAAGATAACGAAACAAAATAGCGGTCAAATGACAGTTAAAAAAATTAACGTAAAAAAATCTTCGTATTCAACTGACTCTAAATTTTTGAGAAAAATTAAATATGATATAAGGCAAAACTAGTGCGAATTCAATATGACACTGGACGTAAAAAGCTGAATTTTGGCATACAGGTTGACGAAGATGCAGAGATAACATAAAGAGGGATTTTTTTTCAAAAAATTTCAATGGCATGAAACCGCCCCTTAAATATTACAATATTTTTTATTTATGAAACGGTTGGTTTTTGGCAAAACGCTTAAATCGTGTATTTAATTTGATTATTTTACATATATTTTAAATTTTTCATAAAAATGAATACAGGGCGTTTCATAAAAACCGATTTACTGATTCTGCTCAGCCTGCCTGACGTAAAAACCCGAATTTTGGAATAAAATTTGTAAGATGTATTAAATATTACAATATTTTTTATTTAAACAAGGGTTAGTTTTTGAAAAAAAAGCTTGAACAGGTGTATTTTATTTTATTTTTTCACATATTTTTTAAAAATGTATACAGGGTGTTCCAAAAATCGGAAATAATTTATAAATAAAAATCTCCCTAACTCCTGTTGACAAACATTGAAAGAAAATTGAACAAAAAACGTGGTTTATAAAGAGAAATTTAAATAGAGCAATTTAATTTCTCAATCCTGTCGGTTTGTCTATCTTGTCTAACTTAACCGATTAAAATCAATCAAATTTTGCTCGAAATTAAGGTTTGTATGGGGATGATCTGGTAACATTTTGGTAAAAATCGAACATGGCGAAACAAAATGGACGCTTAGTCAAATGTTAAACGTATTCCTAAAAACTACTCATCCAAATTTTCCTCAAATTTTGCACGATTAAGTATTACGTAATAATAAACTGGTAAAATTTTGGTATAAATTAAAAATGACCAAACAAAATGTCGGTTTAATAAAATATTTAAAAAATTCGGTCTGAAAAAACTATTTAATACATTGGTTTAAAATTTTGCGCGAGAATTATTGGCAGTATAGAAATGAGTTGGTCAAAAACTTGATACGAATTCGAGATGGCAGATCAAAATGGCGTCCAAATTAAATGTTTGTAAGTGCGAAAAAAATTCCAGATTTTACATATCTTTACGTTTTAACGTTTGTAGAAGCCAAAAAATACGTTCTCTCAATTTCGTTGGTCTCTCTGTCAGTCTGTCTGTCAGTTCGCGGCGTAGTTAAAAACTACTTAACCGATTGATTTCAAATTTTGGTAAAATATTAAGAGTTGTGCGTGGATGACCTGGTATAATTTTGGTAAAGATCCAACATGGCGGAACGAAATGGCGTCGTAATGAAATATTAAAAAACTTATCCAATTTACCTAAATTTTTGCACAAAAATCGATTGTTGCATAGGAATCAACCTATAATATTTTGGTAGGAATCCAAGGGAGCAAAACAAAATGGCGGCCTAATAATTATTTAATATACATTTCAAAATTTAGGCAAGCATTAAATGTGATATAGAGATAAACTAGTAAATTTGTGGTGCCAATTCAAGATGGCGAAAAAAAAAATCTTATTTTCTTATAATCGATTTTAAATCTTGTAGCTAAATTGAGTGGGATACAAATATTAACTGGCACGAATTTAACATGACGGCTACGGTTAAAAATGTTGGTCCTAAAAAATCAGGATAAAAACTACTTAATCAAATAATTTTTAGATCATGCTCAAGCTCATGAAAAAAAAATATTGGTACGAATCCAATATCTGTTACTAAATGACTATGTGTGGAACTAAACTAAGACTGAGACACTTTACTATTCCTAATAAAGGGAGAAATTCATAGCCAGGGAAGTTCCGGGTAAAGGAAATTTACCGATATTTTAAAACAATATACGTTATACTTCCCGTATTAAATTGTCTAGTTTCCATTTTGTGAGACGCCCTATAGCTTCTTCTTTATTCTGCATTGCCATTCAGCCTTATCCATCATTCTTCCTCCGGCCTTCCTTGCTTTACTAGACCCAATTATTATAAATGTAGTGCTAAACTGGGAAACTCTAAAAGATCCTTTCAGCGGTACTTCTGTTTCTTCTTGCTTTTAAATTGATGTCTTTATAAATACTCTTTGTGTATTTCCTTAGACGGATGACCAATTTATGTAATGAATCGCAGTGTTTTTATGTCTCAGTCCCAAGAATTATAAGTTCATAACACGCCATCGTTTGTGAATATTATTGTAGACTTCTTGCTAGTATTTGTAAACGGAGACAGAATGCTCAAGCTTATATAATTTATTTATTTATACACTTAATAAGCAGCAAAATTATTGAATTTTGCACAAAAATCAAATGTTATACAGAGATAAATTAGTAAAAGGTTTGGTACAAATCCAAGATCACTTTTGATTTGACTCTGATCTTACTCGAAACTTTGGATTTTTTTTTCCTAATT
>JAUTXW010004096.1:0-69686 GCA_030620095.1 Kuschelorhynchus macadamiae
CAAGGGTCACCAATTAAATGATATAACCATTTTTGAAATGTGAAGGTTCTGTTTTTTAACGACATTTAATATGTGAATTTCGTTTCAAGCTATTATTTATTACATATTTTATTCCACATGTTTTAGAAATTTAATTTTTACTTTCCGCTTAAGAGGGTATCCAAATACCAAAAAATAAGTTTTTCCATTTCCGGTAACCTGCCGGTCTGCCTCTTCGTGACATAAGTCTAAAACTAGTATGCCATTAACTTAAAACTGCTGAAGAATGAAGGGCCATTGGGGGATGAATTGCTGATTTTCTGGTAAAAAGGCAATATGGCAAAAAATAACAGTATAGTAAAATGTTTAAAACATTGATTTTAAAAAACTATATGGCCAATAATTGACTTCCAATTTTGCATAAAAATCAAGTGTGATATAGAGGTAAACTGGGCAAATTTTCGTGCTAATCCAATGAGACGGAAAAGCGGCGGTTCAATTAAATGTCTAAAATATCATTATCATCACATTATCAAACATTTCAATTTTGCACGACAGTCATGTATGTTACGTTGGTGAACTAGTAATAATAAAAATTAATATATTTTCGCCTTCCTAAAATATTTAAATTAGAAGTATTATTATTTGTTTTTTTCTAGTTATATGAAAACTTTGCTGAACCTTTCAATCTGCTTGAGTGCCTGCTCGCTATTATAGATTGTGCCGGGTATACGGATAATGATAATACTTTAGTTAAATCAATTTGGCAAGACATTCTGGCCAATGAACTTAGAAAAACAGCTGGAAGTGGAAATGATAGGATGAGTCAAGTTTTAAGCAAAGTGAAACATTTAGCTAGGAAATATGTTAAATCTAGTAATTGTTTTCCTGTAGGTAAGAGTTTTTGATAAATGTTTTGTTTCGTCAGAATGAAATGAATGAAAATGAAACCTTATCCTTTAAGTTCGGTTCTTGAAAATAATAAGTCATTTCGAATTTGGCAGTGACAAACTTTTTGAAATGGGAAAGTTCCCATCACTATTTTATTTATTATTATTATAGGTTATATAGTAGGCGAATTAGAAATGGTTAATGCAAAACTAAAAGGTGATAAACAGCTGGTGCCAAATACGTTGGTATCCATGAATGTTCCATTTGACAAACTGATCCAGGTTTATAGTCAGTAAGTATTTTTGTTATATTTCTCTATACTTTATGTTTAATAATTGTTCGTCTTCGAGATATATTCGATAGCATCGACATTTTTTACTGTTTTCGTTACTACCAAAACTCAGACCACCTCAAGAAGATATGTGAGTAAGTCGAGCTGGTTAGTTTAATAATGAATCAAAGGAGTCTGAATAACGTGTATCGTATTAACATATAAGCGCTTTTGATTAACTAGTCATTCCGAGCGCTACCCGTCATCGAATAGAGTTGGACAAATAACAGATGAACAGAAATTTATATTTTAAAAAACTTTTATAAATATTCAGCATTTGTAACTTCAGTATACATCAGTTTATAAAATAATTGTACAGTTTTTACTGTTTATTTGCTAGTTTACAAGAAACACGAAATGGGTTCTATATAAACATAGCAGCTATTGTTAATATATTTTAGTTTCACGTTACAATACTTTACAAAAATATATTTAAAAAAAATATATATTAACATTATTTTTCCTAACGAAAGGCAGGGTTCAACATTGTTGATATGTTTATTTCAACCTTAACATATCAGCTCCGGCTATAATCGTTATTTTAAGCCGTACTTGTCTCTTTTAAATCGTAAAAATTTGTTGAATTGCGGATCGTGAGTTCATAGTCAGTTTTTCGACGATTTTACATCAGTATTTCCCTTAAATCGTAATAATTTCGTATTTTGTTTTAAATCACTTTTTTTTCAATTGTAAATTTGTCACAAAAAACTGTCTGTCGGAATTCCGCTGATAAGAGATTCGATAGTGCGTTTCGTCTACTCACATTAGTTTTGTGGCTTGGATTTTTGTATAGCCCGTTTCACCTAGCCGATTCAGAGTAATGTCGGCGTGCTCAAAATGTCGTGGTAATTTGACGGATAAAGAGGTGGAATATAAAACAGTTTGTGACTTCTGTGGTGTCTGGAATTGCTTGGCGTGCTCCAAGTTCTCAACCTCAGAGGCTTAAGTAACACGAATGAAATCCAGAGTTACGCTTTATGCATGCAGTGGCTGTGCAAATACCGTCAATTCACTTGGCAAAGACGTTGGTGGTGGAATGAAATCTCTTATCAAGGATGTAACTAGTAACGTGTGTGCTACACTCTAAACTCACAATTAAGCTTGATGATGTGAATTCATCTCTTCAATACAAACTTGCAGCAAACTATGATAAAGCTACTTTTACCTCACTGGATAAATCTAGCACTACTGCAAGTGAAAATCTTTCAGAAGTTAAAAAGACTACTATGGCATCTGCTGCTAAACGAGCTGGAACAAAGTAATAAAAACTTGCATACTACTCAAACTTGAAAATGAGCTCCAGCTACTTACAGCAACATTGAATTCTATTAAAACTACATCAAACTTAGGACCTCTGCAAATCTCTTCTCAGATCTAACCTACCATTCAAAATGTAATCATGTCCATGAGGCATGGACCTAGAAGGTCTCATTCATCTAATGGTCTTCAACCCGCTGGTCAACAAAGACCCAATGACCAGTCAACATCAACAACATGGAGCGCACATCAATGTCTGATCCAGTAGGAGTCTCAGAGCGCTCAAGTAACAAACCTGTAATACTCGGCACAGGTACCGACAGGGGTCTATTCTCTGCAGGTTAGAAGCGTCAGTGGCTGTATCTGGGTCGATGTGATCCAGATACAACCGAGAGACAGATTTCTGACTATATGGAGAATCAACTATCCATTTCTGATGTTAAATGTTCAGTACTAGACAAAAATAATGATGTAGTTTAATTTAAAATTGTAGTTAAAGAATCACTTTTGAAGGGCCTGCTTGATCCTAACCTCTGGCCTGCAGGCATTGCTGTTAAGGAGTTTCGTCCTCGACGTATGGGCGCTAAAGCTTCCACAGCAAATTTTCAGAGGCAGAGAAGGCCAGTCTCATTAGATCATGCGACCATCCTGTGCCAAAATGTAAGAGGTTTAAAAACCAAACTTAAAACTTTTTATGCTGTTCATGCTGAAAATTACTCAGTAATTGCACTTACGGAAACCTGGCTTGATTGCAGAGTCAATGATGCCGAATTTCTGGACACTCGTTATACGGTTTACCGTATTGATAGGAGCAGTGAAAAACAGTACTAAGAGCCGTGGAGGTGGGGTTCTTCTGGCAGTACATAATTGCGTTAAATCTCATCGCCTGCCAATTTGTGAAGCGTCAGTGGAAAAAACGTGGGTGTCAGTGACATTGGGTGACTTGGTGTATTCTATTGGTTGTGTCTACATTCCACCTGCTATGGATGTATTGCATTATGGAAACCACTTGAAATCCATTGCTAGTGCCTGTCAAATGTTCGATAATGTGCTTATTCTGGGCGATTATAATCTTTCTCAAATAACGTGGTCCACTAGTGAGGATTTTTCTGGTTCATAACCTGGTAATGTTGCGGCAACAAAAGAAATCTTATTAGGTGATAATACTGCTTCTCTTGATCACAATTCAATCCAACTAATGATCACAATTTAATCCTGGATTTATGTTTTGCCAACTTTGAGCCTGATTCAATTACCTGATGGTTTAGTGCGTTGTGATCAGTGAATGCAAAAACCTAACGAAGGAGTGCTACAATTGGTACATAAGTAATATTGAAAGTGCCATAAGCAGTAATGTAAAAATTTTCTGGAACATTCAGTCTAATCAGGGCACTATTCCTAAGGAAATGTTTCTAGCCACTGAAAAATCACCTAGTGGTATTGACATAGCTAATCTATTGGATAAATAATTTTCGTCTGTTTATAACCCCCAGAGAAATTCTAACATCAGCACATTTTTTGATCGATTTGAAAATGTTTCTAACATTGCCATAGACCCAACTGATATTGAGAAAGCTTTAACACAAGTAGACATCAACAGGTCTGCAGGTCCTGATGGTGTTCCTAACAGAGTACTAAAATTTTGTTCTAACACCTTATATCTCCCCCTATTTTACATTTTTAACAAATCCCTAACTTCCAGAGTTTTTCCAGAGACATGGAAGCTTTCTTATATATGTCCGTCCGATTCACAAATCTGGCAGCAAAAATGACGTAGCAAAATACAGACAGATATCAGCATTCTGTCGGCAATCCCTAAATTGTTTGAACAGTGCGTTGAAAAAATTCTTTTGAATATATTTCATCAGGTTGTGATCAGTCAACAGCACGGGTTCACAGCCGATAGGTCTGTTGACACGAATCTGTTTCTCTTTACAAATTTTATAAATTCATCATTTGAAAGTAGTGCAGAAACTTATGCAATATATACTGACCTCGAAGCCTTCGATAAGGTAAACCATAACATCCTTCTTTCAAAGCTCTCTAGTTATGGTGTTTCTGGATCTTTGCTTTCATGGATGAAATCTTACCTTACTAACAGAATGCAGCAAGTCAAGATTGATGTCTCTCTATCTTCATGTTTCCATGCATCTTCCAGGGTACCTCAAGGCTCTCACTTGGGCCCCCTTCTTTTTAGCTTATTTATCAACGATTTAGGATCCTGGATCTCCTCAAGTTTTTTGCTTTTCGCTGATGACATGAAATTGTATCGTCAACTGACGACATGATTATTCTACAAAATGATCTTAATATTGTATATGATTGGTGCCAGCTTAATGACATGCGCCTCAACATTGACAAGTGTTGTTTTATAAGATTCAGTAGACTCGTCGATAAAGATCCTTTTCAGTATTACTTAAATAATGTCCTTTTGTCTGAAGTTTCTGTTATAAAAGACCTTGGCATATATTTAGATACTCGGTTAATGTTTACTGAACATTTTGAAGTGGTAATTGGTAGGGCTAATAAAATTTTGGGCTTTATTTATAGAGC
Source organism: Kuschelorhynchus macadamiae (assembly GCA_030620095.1). Classification (NCBI taxonomy): domain Eukaryota; kingdom Metazoa; phylum Arthropoda; class Insecta; order Coleoptera; family Curculionidae; genus Kuschelorhynchus; species Kuschelorhynchus macadamiae. The sequence goes on from JAUTXW010004096.1 coordinate 5,012, forward strand.
TACTGGAAACTTTACAAGTATATGCGCTATCAAAATTCTGTATACATCACTAGTCAGATCTGTTCTTGAGTTTTAATGCATAGTTTGGTTACCTTATTATCAGACCCACATCAATAGGCTCGAGAATGTGCAACATAAGTTTATAAAATTTGCAAGGTACAAACTTTTTCAGAGTGGTGTGTATATTAGTGATGACCAAACTATGACTTACTTAGACTTAACTACTCTAGTTCGCAGAAGGGAATACTTTGATGTCTGTTTTTCTTTCAATATCTTTAACTACCACATAAAAAGCTCAGAATGTCTTCAGTATTCTTGTCTACACATTCAAAATTACCGGACACCAAGTAAGTCTCTTCTGCACATTCCATATTTTCTAACTTGGTACTTATTAAGTCAAAGTCAAAGTCAAAAAAAGCTATATTATCATAAAAATGACATAATTTTCATGGACAAAGCATAACTAAATAATCACATGACAAACCACTAAGGTTTATTCGACAATGAAAGTACTAAAATAATAAAATGGTCATGAGATTAAAATTTTCTAAATTCGGTACAATAGTAAAAAAAGCAGAATTACAAAATTGTAAAAAAACGACGAAACAATAATACAAAATAAATCCAGATACAGACAACAAGGCGCAGGTACAGATTGGTTTTAATTCTATCTAAGTACAACACAACACCATTAACCTGGCTATCATTATAAAAGTTGGTCTAAATAAATGATAAAATGGACATCAGATTAAAATTTCTAAATTGTGTACATCAAGAAATATGCGTGTCAGTGACATTGGGTGACTTGGTGTATTCTATTGGTTGTGTCTACATTCCACCTGCTATGGATGTATTGCATTATGGAAACCACTTGAAATCCATTGCTAGTGCCTGTCAAATGTTCGATAATGTGCTTATTCTGGGCGATTATAATCTTTCTCAAATAACGTGGTCCACTAGTGAGGATTTTTCTGGTTCATAACCTGGTAATGTTGCGGCAACAAAAAAAATCTTATTAGATGATAATACTGCTTCTCTTGATCACAATTCAATCCAACTAACGATCACAATTTAATCCTGGATTTATGTTTTGCCAACTTTGAGCCTGATTCAATTACCTGATGGTTTAGTGCGTTGTGATCAGTGAATGCAAAAACCTAACGAAGGAGTGCTACAATTGGTACATAAGTAATATTGAAAGTGCCATAAGCAGTAATGTAAAAATTTTCTGGAACATTCAGTCTAATCAGGGCACTATTCCTAAGGAAATGTTTCTAGCCACTGAAAAATCACCTAGTGGTATTGACATAGCTAATCTATTGGATAAATAATTTTCGTCTGTTTATAACCCCCAGAGAAATTCTAACATCAGCACATTTTTTGATCGATTTGAAAATGTTTCTAACATTGCCATAGACCCAACTGATATTGAGAAAGCTTTAACACAAGTAGACATCAACAGGTCTGCAGGTCCTGATGGTGTTCCTAACAGAGTACTAAAATTTTGTTCTAACACCTTATATCTCGCCCTATTTTAGATTTTTAACAAATCCCTAACTTCCAGAGTTTTTCCAGAGACATGGAAGCTTTCTTATATATGTCCGTCCGATTCACAAATCTGGCAGCAAAAATGACGTAGCAAAATACAGACCAATCAGCATTCTGTCGGCAATCCCTAAATTGTTTGAACAGTGCGTTGAAAAAATTCTTTTGAATATATTTCATCAGGTTGTGATCAGTCAACAGCACGGGTTCACAGCCGATAGGTCTGTTGACACGAATCTGTTTCTCTTTACAAATTTTATTTTCAGTATTACTTAAATAATGTCCTTTTGTCTGAAGTTTCTGTTATAAAAGACCTTGGCATATATTTAGATACTCGGTTAATGTTTACTGAACATTTTGAAGTGGTAATTGGTAGGGCTAATAAAATTTTGGGCTTTATTTATAGAGCTACTGGAAACTTTACAAGTATATGCGCTATCAAAATTCTGTATACATCACTAGTCAGATCTGTTCTTGAGTTTTAATGCATAGTTTGGTTACCTTATTATCAGACCCACATCAATAGGCTCGAGAATGTGCAACATAAGTTTATAAAATTTGCAAGGTACAAACTTTTTCAGAGTGGTGTGTATATTAGTGATGACCAAACTATGACTTACTTAGACTTAACTACTCTAGTTCGCAGAAGGGAATACTTTGATGTCTGTTTTTCTTTCAATATCTTTAACTACCACATAAAAAGCTCAGAATGTCTTCAGTATTCTTGTCTACACATTCAAAATTTGGTACCAAGTAAGTCTCTTCTGCACATTCCATATTTTCTAACTTGGTACTTATTAAGTCAAAGTCAAAGTCAAAAAAAGCTATATTATCATAAAAATGACATAATTTTCATGGACAAAGCATAACTAAATAATCACATGACAAACCACTAAGGTTTATTCGACAATGAAAGTACTAAAATAATAAAATGGTCATGAGATTAAAATTTTCTAAATTCGGTACAATAGTAAAAAAAGCAGAATTACAAAATTGTAAAAAAACGACGAAACAATAATACAAAATAAATCCAGATACAGACAACAAGGCGCAGGTACAGATTGGTTTTAATTCTATCTAAGTACAACACAACACCATTAACCTGGCTATCATTATAAAAGTTGGTCTAAATAAATGATAAAATGGACATCAGATTAAAATTTCTAAATTGTGTACATCAAGAAATAAAAAACACAAAGACCATAAAAATTGTAAAAAACGAAAAACAATAATACAAAATATAAAATAAATCCAGGAACAGACAACAAGGCGCAGATACAAATTCTGTTGTAATTCTAATTACAAAACATTACTCAACCTGGTTATCATTATAAGTCCCTGCGACTGCGACTAGCATTCTGTGTACTCCCCTTTTAAACAACTTATCCGACTGAATTTGCCGTAAGTATACCGGAAGGGCGTTAAATAGCTTTCTACCATTATAAAGAATTGAATTTTTTGTAAGGGTTGATGTAGGAATTGGCAGCGACACTACATGACTGGTACGTAGAGGGTAATTAAGAAATTGTCTGAGCTCCACTTTCTTCTTGATTATACAAACCGTTTCAAGAATAAACAGGCAAGCAAGGGTCAGTGCAGAAGACATGAGCCCTTGCTCTACACATAAACCTAACGGCTCTTTTTTGTAGTAAAAAAACCCTATCAAATAAAAATTTCGGACAAGATCCCCAGAAGCAGATGCCATATCTCAAGTGAGACTCCACTAGTGAAAATAAATATTTCTTGCCATCGAGAAATCCAATTCGCGTGCTACGACTCTCACTGCGTAGCAGCCTCTCGAGATCTTTTTATTTAGATAGACAATATGCGTTTCGAATTTTAATTTAGAATCAATGAATAGACCAAGAAATTTATTCTCTTGAAGGGCATCAACAATATTAGTTTTTGAGATAATTTAGTCCAGTTAATAGAATATCTGCTAATGTCAATAAATTCTATGAGGGTCTTGACTTCTTCAATTTATTCCAAGATATATTGCAAGTTTCAAGCCAAGCGAATTATCTTAGGTTAAGTTAGTCTGCAAACTCTGTAAAAACTTCAAATGTATTTTTATACGTAAATAAATAAGTAAATAAATTGTAATTAAATGCCATTTGTGGTATTAGCTAGTGGAATAGTTGTTTCTGTGATTCCAGTTTGTAGCAGCTATTTTAATTTTTGTTTTTTTTTCAGTTTACTTACATTATCTGTAAATTTGGATTTCTGGCAAAGTGAGGAGAATGAGTTCCATCTGTGTGAAGCCACAGCTGCCTTAATAATGTGTTTCATAAATAATTATGATTCATATAGCAGTATAGAAAAGTAAGTTTCCCATATTGTTTGCTTATACTTAAGTATACTTCGAATATTAAGTTAAATAGGTCAAATGAACTATTAATTTCATATTTCACTTCGTGACGCTATAAGCTTTATATTTGCGTCCGGATATCCAGTAAATTTTTATACTTATTTGCGTTTTTCATTGCTGCTTATTAAGAATATAATAAGAAAAGTATTTACACACTACTATTAGCCAGTGGCGGCTCCTCCATTAGGTCATATAGCTAATGACCCCCCAATAAATATTTCCAAACAGAAACAAATAGATAAAATAATACATAATTTATATTTTATCAATTTTTTTTTATTTGGAAATTCCCCCTATTATTCTAAGCGTATAAACTCGTTGCGCACCGCGATCTCCGGAGGTTTCGTTTCGTTGGCATCGATCACGGCCGGCGGCCCGCGTTGACCTCATGGTTATAAACGGAGGCGAGTTTTTCCCGAGTGTTCCCGATCAAATTTTCACGGGGGAGCATAGGTAATATACGGCTTACATTGGCAAAGTTTGCGTCAACAGCAGCCCCGAGGAAACTTAAATGTTTGTCAGTTGATGCGTTTAATGTTGATCGTGTGATAGGTTGGGGTTACGATTGCGTATTTTTATAGATTTTATTTTCAAGATTTTACATTTTGTTTGTTGATTTTGTGGTTTAAATTAATGCTTTAGAGAAAGGTATATATCATAATATTTATAATTGTTACATGCATACAAACTATGGTCAGCCTACTTGATTAAAATAACAAATAATAAATAAATTCACATAAAACTACAAATCTATATCTATCTAATATTTTGATCGACATAACTTCGGGGCCGTTTAATGTGTTACTTAGGCCATACAGAGGGGTATTTGCTCTATATAAGACCAAATTCTTTGATGTTGTTTTCTACGTATGTTGAACAATGTATAATGTATATAGATATAACAGTTAAAATTTTCAAATTAGTAAAATAAGTCTTACATGATTCATTCACGACGTGAGATGCCTTTGAGAAAAGCTGCGGCATTAGACTAAGGCACATTTCTCCTTTATTTTCATGTTTATTTAAAAAACAGAAGTATCAAACCAGTTATAATTATATATAATATATATATATATTTTTTTATATTTTTTTAATGTTATATAAAACTTTTTTATAAGATTCATATCTTGAAAAAAAAAAGAGAAAGCAGGTGAAAATTTGGAAAAGTTAAAATGACCACTCTAACAAATAAGATTTTAAACCCAATTAGGTTTATTATGGCGATTTCATTTTTTAGGAGGAAAATTACGGCAATGTGTCAAGATACTGTGGCTACATTATTATCGAATTTGTATAGCAAAGCTAACAGCGATTTGTTGGTAGATGAAATTAGGAGTATCAAGGCGAGATTATCGAGAATTTAGTATCTTTAGAACACTGCTTTTTCATTTAACAATTAGGAACAATAAGCATTCAACTTTAGTTTATGCAACATACCTTAACCATCGCATTAGGGTAAATGTCTTTGCTGTAATAAAATCATTGTCACAAGGTAAGAGAATGTCTTTAATTAATAATAATTTTATTTAATTATTATGTCAAGCTCGATTGTTTAAGATGTAAACAAATATTATTTGAACTACTAGCGGCAAGTAGACTTTGAGTTGTCTAAAAACCCATCTCTGCGGACAGGGACTCACAGCTTAAATGGTGCAGTTGCATGTAAAATGAGTAAAGAACCAGAATTGACAAACAGTTATTTTAAATAAATATGATACACTCAAAATAAAATAAATATATAATCGTATTAATAATTTAGTGTTTTATTTCTAACAAAACATTAATGATGCTAAATATTATTTACATATGCATGAATTTAATGTCACAGCTTAGATGATGTATATTATAATAAAAGGTGTATTGGTTTAATAATCGATATTTAATATGTTTTCGGTCCTTCTTTGTTGACAATAAGAGTTTTTAAACATGTTGCTATCGATTCCAAGTGTTTGGTATATTAGTAACCGTACTTCATGCCTTTTCAATTTTGGCTCTTAATAACTGTTTAAAGTTTGACAATGTGTTATTGTGATTTTTAAATTTAACTGTACATTTTTAATCACATTTAGATTAGACGACTGAAGTGATGTCTTAACGTTTTGTCAATTATAAGTAACTATTCACGAACATTATAAAGTCTGACGCAGAAATTGTAGGCTAGAGAAACTATGCAGGCAAAACATATTCATTGCAAATATTAAAGGTTCCGACGAGTCGAATAAACACGCAAATATATCGAATGCCACAACACACAAAGTGATGTGTTTTGCGACTTATGCGTTTTACCCCTGGTACCTTCAGATGTCGTAGCTCAAGATCCGTACATAAGACTATATGTTGTTGCGTCATTATCGAAAAAAAAACAATAAAAGTATTAATTCCTGTTTCCTTTAATGAAACGTATAATATATACTCTGGTAGTCAACATACAACCTTAATAACATGACACATTCTCTACCATGTTTTACTGTAGCCTTGATATTTTTAGTTAACAACTGCACGATTTAAACTGTGAGTTCACAGTATGTAATAGGTATATCAGCGTTAAGGAAAAAAAATGTTAATTTTACCCTGTAATAGGTGTTGAAAAAGTGTTTTGGAATTGCAGTAGAGTTCGCAACAGTTTTGAAGGAATGATTTGGATGTATATACATGTATTTTTTGCAAAACACTAAATGCAGATATACCCTCTCTATTGGTCTACCTGATTTTGACTTAGCCAGCACTTCATTTCAGGCATTTGCCATAAAGAGTAGGGTCAATAATACGAATAAGAAAATCTAGACTATGGACATTAGTGCATTCAAAAATATTAACCAAAAAATAAACTAGACCTCATTGATAACATCAACTGGAATTTTACACCCTTCTGTTAAATTAGCAGAACTTTCGTTGACATCGATTATCTGGTTTACGACAAAATAAAACTTCCTTGCAAATTTTATTTTTTTATTCAAAACATGTGTTTAACGGTATGATGTAAATATACTCATTAATTTTGTTAAATTTTACTATTCTTGTTAGGACTTTTGGTTTTAAATAATGAAGAGATTTATTTTTTATGTTTGATTGTGTTGTTTGAAAAAAAAGTCAAAGTTTATAAGACCTACACAATTATTCAAGGAAACACGATACCATGGGGTGTTGTACTATCTAAAGCCTTTTCCCTTTTAAAATTTAATAAAACAGATAAATGCTTCGTAATAGATGTCAGGGATAATTAGGTTAATTTGTTTTCAATGAATTAAGAAAAAAGTAAAACTATCTACCACAGAATTTGCTAATAAAACTTGAACAGAGCACTTTGATATCATAGTTCTATTTGAAAATATTCCGGAATTTATTTTTGGGGTAAATTTTTTAGTGTGATTTATGGCTATAAGTTTATAAGCAACAAAAAAATGAGGAATTATTGTTGAGAACTCTGTATAACATTATTTTGAATGCAACGTGCATATATCATATATTTTGAATACAATGTATGTATGGGGCGTTACGAATTCCAAAGCATGTTGAACATGATTGTTGTTTTAAGCAGATTACTATATAATAACGGTACATACCTTGATTGATACAAATAATTATGTAACTTGATTATAAGAATACAATATAGATTATTTTTTTCTTACCATAATTAATTTGTATGAAATTATTCAAAATAGGGCAAGGAAATAGAGACATTTGAAATGCAATAATAGCATTTTTCTTTTATGTATAAAGAGTTTTATGAGAACAAACTGATCTATACTGCCAATAAAGGTTCCTGAAATATTTTATTCCTTTTATGTTGTTTATGTTTGTTCTTTATATACATTTTTCGGGAACTTTTTTTTAATTGTAATATACATTAGAATAAATAAATATTTGTTGCTTCCTATATTGTTAACTTTAAGAAATTTTGCATTGTGAGAATTCAACATAGCAACAATTCTGTATTTTGTACTATTTGTACCTTTATAACAGACACGAAATAAACTATTATCAAGAATATTAAATGTGTTTTTTATTGTTTGTTACTTGTAGACATTTTGAACTATACTTACTTATCCTTTATATAGATGGGGTGTGGAGTGCAAAAAATTAAGAAAATATATTCGAAGACACGATTGAGAAGTAATATAGCTTCAACAATCAGGTGATTGTTGGTCATTTTTTCTGAATTACTGAACTAATGTTTTTTGCATGCTTGGTGCATTATAACTAGCAAAATACATTTTTAATAGAACCATTTAAATAATATTTGTATCCTGTAATATGGCAAAGAGTAAGTATTTTATCGTATAACATTAATATTTTTGGGTTAACTCCATTAGCGCAGAGACTTGCATTAAACAGTTCTTTAAATGTGCCTTAGGAAACCTTATTAGGATACTTTTTATTTTAATGTGTGTGGTTTTATATGCACGCTAACAAATTATTATATCTAAGGACTGAAAAAAAGATTCACTTAGCCCTCTGCACAAAAGAACCCCAACAAAATACTGAAATAATGGTGTTACACACTACACACATTCCTTTGTTTTCGTAGACCATGTATAACTTATTAAAACTTCTAATAAAATACTAGCAAAACTATTTTATAAAGAGTTTTATAAGGCTTGTATTAATATTCTAGTAATTTGTAATAAAACTATTTTTAAGAAGTTAAATTAAGTATCAAATGTGTGGTGTATCCTATAAATAGTTTTAAAACAAAAAAATACAACAAATTTCGTAAAGGTTTTATTTTATTATTGATTTTTTACCTATAGGTAGACCGAAACAGAGAAATGTTTATTATTTTTGAGTTAACCCCATCAGCGCAGAGACTTGCAGTAAACATTTCTTTAAACATGCTATAGGAAACCTTATTATGATACTTTTATTTTAATGTGTGTGGTATTATATAAACGCTAACAAATTGTTAAGTATGTCTGTAGACTGAACTAAAGATTCACTGCCCCCTCTGCATGGAAAAACCCCAGCAAAATACCGAAACAGTGCTGACAGGTTAAAAAAAAGGGGAATGTAGATATTTTGTAAATTACTTAAAAATTGTTTATTGGTTTTATCTGTTTTTTTTTAGACAGGAACGAAATAACAGAAGTCTGTATAAGGTATAACAAATTTGGTAAAAGGTGGGTAAATTTTGCATGTAGGAATCCAACGCCATTGCGAGAGCGAACGAAAGGTAGATGGGAGGCAATATAGTAATACAGTTATTTTACGCCTGGGCTAATTATGCTTGGCCATCTCTGGAAATCAGACACAAATTAAAGTTTAAAAGTTGCTTTTATCATGATCATGATAATCCAAATTATTAATAAATGCACCCCACAAAGGTTTAATAACATTTGCGAAAGTTCCTTTACCATTTTTTTTTTCAAAATGGCTATTAGTTGTTCTTAACACTTTGGCACTGCATATACTATTTTTAAGTGAGATTGTTGGGTGAATGCCAAAAAGATATTGAATTTAAAAGTCTAATCTGTCGGTCGATCAAAATAAAAACTATATGTATATATTTTTTAGAATAATATATAGGCGAATGGGACAACACTCAAAAACAGTAAGAATTGGCCCTTTAAAAGTCTCTTTCTTCGTTATGAAAGCTATTAATTCATTGTTTATCTATTAGTCTAAACTATTTAAATACCAACTTTTATCGTGCAAGAATGAAATGTTTTGTTTTTCAATCATGGATCATAAGATTACACAAAAAATAGGTGTAAAAAGTTGTTTTTAGGCAGACAATCAAAATGTCTATAATCACCACTGCTGTTTTCTTTTACTTATTTACTCAAACAGGACACTAACAAGGGTCATAAGATGCTCAACAACAATAATATTCAGTATAGGGTTCTACATAAACAAAAAAAAATTAGGACAAAATATAAGGTAGGATAAGATACTATTGTTAATATATAGAAAACATATTTTCAAGACGTTATTTTACTATGGTTTTTTTATTATCTTTACGACATATGAGAGCGTTTCAAAATATTTTATTCGGCGGCCATTATGTCATCAAAATGCTTTTCATTTTCAGTCACAAAAAACTGCTATTCATTTTACTTGTAATATATACTGCATCAAAGTCTAAAAAAATAAAAAGGTCTCCACTTTTTATGAGAGTGATAATACAAAATCAATTACCTAACCTACCAAAAAAAATTAAAAAAAATTATTAAAAAAAAATTGCTCACAACCCTGAGCAACCCTAGCTCTGGGGAGACATTTGTTCTTTTTGCCCCAGATTAAATACGCCCATGGTGCCTTCGCGTTGTCATGCTTTGGCGTCTAACCTGGTGCTAACCTGATATAATAATAATAATAATACATGTATTATTTCCAATCAAGATTTCCATTTTATAATATAATCTAAAATAAACTAAAACTACTAACTAAATCTTGACAGAAACAAAATGTCAACTCATTATCCCACTAGACAGGAGGCACTGCTGAAACCTGATAATTTCATTAATGTATTATATAATATATAGTATGAAATGAACTTTATCATAATATTAAGAAGAGCAGTTTCACAATGAAGTTAGAACTATCCTAAATAATCCTGTTTATAAAAGTATGTGCTGTCTATATTAATTAAACGAATGAAGTCTAGAGCATAAGAAGGAGAGGGATTCTAGACAAGAGAAGAGAATTTCAGAAAATAATGAAAGCAGGAAAGAGAACAAGAAAGTAAAGATATACTTACTAAATACAGTAACATATTGGTTGTATGTAAAAAATATTTTATATTAACTCCTTGGATTATTTATGAAAGTATTGATTTTTTCACCATTTTTTTAAAAGTACTAACTGATAAGGAAAAGTCAGTGACTTTAAATTTATTTATTAAACATGATATGTTATACGAGAATGATTTTTTAAATAGCTCTTTGTTATGTGCAGGGACTGTTAAAATGTGTTTTTGCGAATATTAATATTGTGTACATCTGTTCGGTATTTGAGTCTACAATGTATGAAGTATGAAGGGGATTTGTGTTTAATTATTTTATAAAAAAAAGCAAAGTGAATGTAAAATAAGCCTGTTATACATGTTGAGCCAGGCAAGCTCAGTTAGTTTATGAGATACTCTGTGATTTCGTTTAATACCAAAAATGAAGTGAATACACGAGTTTTGCATTTTTTGAATTCTTCGACTCTCAATAGAACCTAGAAATGGCCCATAAATATTGTCGCAGAGATTAAAATAGGACAAAACTAACGAGTCACATAAAGTTTTTTTAGTATTTTGACTAAGGTAATGCCTGTGAGGTTACAGCATTTTTAATGAAAAGTATGCTCTTTTCAGACACTGTGTAATGTTCTGCTTAAATTTTAGTTTGGTATTCAATACAAGACCTAAGTTTTTTAAAGTGGTTTAAAGTTTATAGGTTCTAAGCCAATTGATAACTGAATATGTTCCTCTAAGTTATCACGCAAATTATCGGCACAGAAAAGTAAAGCTATAGATTTGGCTAGATTAATTCTAAGCAAATGATCATTAGAAACGTTCATTACACCTTCTAGTCTTGATTAAGTTGAGTTGTAGCCATTTCCACATCAGCGGGTTTAAATGACAAATAAACTTATGTATCGTCTGCGTACAGATGATATTTACAGGAGTTTAGTGAGTTGTGAGAAGTGTATATGGTGTATAAAAGTAGCCCCAAATACTTCCTTGTGGTACCCCTGAAGTGATGTTTCGCATATCCGATTTTTTTCCATCAAGAACGATTCTATGAGTTCTGTCCGAGAGAAATGACCGAACAAGTTATGACAACATATCATCAAAACCTATGTATTTTAAAATGGCAAGAAGTAGATCATGATGAAGCATATCGAAGGCTTTCGTGTAATTGCGCAGAATCAGCACTGTGACCTGACTTGTCTAACGCTCTCACTACATCATCTGGTACATCGGACAGCGCAGTTGAGCAACTGAAACCTTGTCTAAAACCAGATTGTTTAGCGGGAATAAGCTCATGCTGTAAAATATATTCATTAATTTGAACTGGCATTACCTTTTTATGGATTTTTGAGAGTGTAGGGAGTACCGATATAGACCTTAAGTGTGAAAATTCAGTAGGGTTACTAATTTTTGGTAAAGGAAGTACGAATGCTGTCTTCCACGATTTTGGAAAATATTCCACCCACACAGACACTCCGCTCTCCAACTTGTATCGATCCGCCTATCTATGTAACAAAACCTGTCATTCTCTCGTTAAAGAAAGCATACATTTTACTTTGGCAATAGCGCTGATGGGCAGACTAAATCGCAATCCTGATTCCAAATTTACTTGTAAAACGTTATGTTATTGATCATAGGCGTATTTAGGGGGATCCAGTAAGGAAAGGCATAATATTTCGGTCATATGATATTCTTTGATTTTTCATTGTTCTGGATGTTTAAACTCCCCTCCTCCGTACTTTGAGGAAAGGCATACTATTACGGACATGAAAGTGTGGACCTTCTTTTTTCTCTCAACAACATAATTTGTAAGCTCGAAGCCCCTCGTAACAAAATACGCTACTGTTACTGTTATTTACGTCGTTTTATGTTTAGCTAAACAATGTTCATATTTGTAACCGCAAAAAAAAACAATGATAATTAAAAATACAAATATAATAAACAAAACCTTAGAATACACATTAATTAAGCTACAACAACAATCATATATACAAAAATGTAATGCAGTTTGAAAGACAAATATTATGGATTTTAAATTGCATTATTAAAAAAAAGTGATCCATCCGTAAATCAGATCGACTTTATATTATTTCGATCATTCAAGAAAAAATAAATAAATGGAAATACCCATTTTTTCTGTTAAAAAAATCAAAAAGAATTTCAGTTTTTCCATTTTCTTTCAATGTAATGACAGTTTTAGGCAATCTTAAAATTAAAATATAATGACATTTTAAAGAACTGTTTTCGAGAGCGGACCTCAATAATAAAATTATAAATAATAAGCTTATTAAAATTCAATAAAATCTTAATCAATTTACATGTTTATTACATTGCTTTCGAGTCTTGAGCAGAACTTTTTGATTAATGGTAATAGAATGGCTGTTAAAATAGTAATAGATTAGTCGAAGCGAACGTCTAAAAAAAGTCATCATTTTAAATATACGCATGTTCTTTTTGCAGAGCAATTTATACAATAATGTAAAGAGTAAAATAGTAATAGATTTGGTGAAAAGGTAATAGAGTAATATCTGTTAAATCTATTGCAATTGTAATAGAATGGATGGTTTCGACTCGATTTTCCTTTGAAACTTGAACCCTAGAGGCTATGTGAAAGTTCCGAAATGGAGAAAATTTCCAAAGATGGAAAGTTTTCGCTATCCTTCTCTAAATATTTATAATCAAAACCAGTGATAATTCAGGGGCGTGCAGCCCATGGAATCAAGAGAAGCAGTGGTTCCCCAAAAAAAATTACAAAACATCTTCTAAAATGTAATTTTTGAAATAGGAAACCATTAATTTAGTTTATATTAAAAATGCTAAAATATTATCTTAATTATCAAGCCCATAATAAATGCGGCCTTGACTCCGACCCAGCCACAATAGAATGTCGAATAGAACCTATGCGGGCTGCTAGCTTCTCTGCAGCCAAGTCCTGTATGCTTGAGATTTCCTGTGAATCGAGCCAGAGGTTATTGAACTTTCCACCAGCTGTTTGCAATTTTTGCATTTCATTCGCGTGCTTTAAGTGGTGGCGGAAGCTATCGTCAACTTCGGCTGTCGGTACTAACGTTGAAAATATTGGAGAACTTAGTAAGAAGAGTGTGTGTGAATGTGTGGTGTGTGTCTTAATAATTAAGGGATTTTCAACATTAAACTTCGCTGATAAGCTTCAAATAATTTCCAAAGGAAGGGCAAAACCGCCTATGAGAAATTTAACCACAGAAATGAAAAACTGTATTAGACATTTTTATCCGGAAAAACAATACGAACAATTTAAATGGCTAACAGGGTGTGAAAATATAAGCAAATTATTTTGTTGGCCATGTTTACTTTTTGAAAATGAAAAAGGTCTCTGCAATAAAACTGGTTTTTCCGATTTAAACAATTTCTATAAAGCTGTGAAAAGACACATTACGTCCAAAGCGCATTTACAGGCCGCCATAAAAGAAAAAGTCTAAACAGTTGGAAATTAGTCACTGCCAACACAATGAACTAGTCGATAAAAATAGGCAAATATTAAGAAGACTTATCGATGTTGTTAGTTTTCTTGGACAGCACGAAATGGGATTTAGAGGTCATGACGAAACAAGGGTTTCTTCAAATAGAGGAAATTTTCAATATTTACTTAGTTTAATGGCTAAATATGACGATTGCTTAAAAAATCATTTAGAGCAGTATAGCGTTTTTCGCGGAACGTCGAATCGAATCCAGAATGATTTAATTTCCGCTGTTGCAACCATTATTCTAAAAAGAATTAAGCACGAGATTGGCTAGGCGCGCTTCATTGCTATTGTTCTGGATGAAACAACTGATATCACTAGTTTTAGCCAATTATCTATAGTAATACGCAACGTTAAAACAGACGGAAGTATTCAAGAGCGATTTTTAGGTTTTAAGAATGTGTCCAAAAATCGTACAGCAGATGCATTATATGCCGTAGTTTATAACGTTACTAAAGAAATTAATGGAGAGAAAAAGTTAGTTGCTCAAAGCTATGATGGAGGTGCAGTGATGGCAGGACAATTAGGGGGCCTGCAAGCTAAAGTTCGAGAAACTTTCTCAAGTGCCGTGTTTGTCCATTGTTTTGCTCATAAATTAAATTTAGTTTTGTCTCAGTCCATCAATCACATTAAAGAGTGTAAATTATTTTTCGTTACTTTAAGTGGCATGGTTGCTTTTTTTTCCAAGTCAACAAAACGTACACAAGCTTTGGACTCCATTGTCCACAAACGATTGCCCAAAGTAGCTCCTACTAGGTGGAACTATAATGGAAGACTTGTGTTAACAGTATCTGAAAATCGTGAATCACTGATTGAACTATTTGAGAATATAATAGAAAATAATGAAACGTGGGACTCAGAAGCAATAAATAGTTCGAGGGGGTATTTGGATTGTTTGAAACGAGATTTTAATTTTAATTATTTGTTGAACATACTGTCAGAAATATTTCCATTCTCGTTAAACCTTGAATGTAGAGCCACAAGCCAAGCGTCTTCGAACAGACAAGGTGGGAGATATTCAAACATCATACAGACGCCTCTTTTATGAAATAATCAATCAAATTCAGCAACAAATAAACTATAGATTTAACGGTTTAAATGATTTTAAATTCTTTGAGCTCTGCAATTTTGATGCATATAAAGGAAAAACTTTTCCAGAAGATGTGTTTAAATCTCTTCTCATTATGGCCAGATCTTCGACCGAATATTACTGCGATCTGAACTAAAAGTGATTTACGAAACTGATGACATTAGCGCAAAAAATAACGCTAAGGAACTAATGCAATTTTTAAAAGACAAGGAGCTGGAATAAAAGATTTCGTGAGAAATTCAACGGGGCAGGAGAGAATTTCGCATACATCGCTGTTGTCCATTGAAAATAAACTTCTCCAAAATATGTTGGAGCATCGACGTTTTTATGATGACGTCATTGATGAATTTGCAAAAAGTGATTGAATAATCGAATTACATTACAAATAGGTAAGTTTCTATAAAATGCTTACCTTTTTTAAAATTTGACCGCACGCCCCAGAGTGATATAGGTCTATTTTTTAAAATTTATTTATTAAAACAATAAGGGTTAATTACATTATAAAATAAGAATGACAATATAAAGAAAACCATAACAATAATAAGATGTAGCAGTTTACTAATTTAAATTTCCATTCGTATTCGTTTTTAGCATATTGAATATAATGGCATTGCAAATGAGTTAACTTATCTGAGGGAAGTTTGCTCGAAGAGGTGGCATTCAATTTTGGTAAAAAATATAGGCATATGTTATTAACTTGAGGGTTTATTTGCAGTTAAACTGCCAATATTTTGCCTATAAAATTAAGAGATGGGAGCTATTAATTTTAGTTCTTTGTAAAACAGATTGACTATTCAGTTTTCATAATTTTTGACGTATTTAAGCCTAAAAAACCGATGAATGTTTTTTCAAGGTACTCTTTATGAGCAAACTCCGCTATTTCCTTTGATAGTGGGCATCTTTACCAAAGTTTTCGGGGAAACTGCTCTAAGTTCTGCTCCTGTACAACCTAAATGTTGGTTTTGATATGTCCACGATACTTTTGTAATACGGCCACATAGTACAAAACAGAGAACGGAACTCTAGGCTATTCTGTTTATAAGAAACAGATTTACGAATAGATTTTTAAATTTTAGTTCTCACCATCATCCAACTCAGAAATAAACAGTTATCGACTCATTAGTGAAGACCTTGACGAGCTTTAAAATGAAACTGAATATAGTAGGTGTTCAGTCATATATTATAACTCGCCCAGGTCTTAATTAGCATTGGATACTCAATCAAGTAGGGCAGGTTGTTATTTAAATTCTTAAATAGTATATGTGGTACCCTGACCATAGATGAACTTGCAAAAATTCTGCGGACATCTAACATATCAGCTCCTCGAAGATCCCTAATAGTACACAAAGGTCTTGGGAATGTTCGGCCAAAACTTACCTCGATAATCTGAATCTCCCTGAAACTTTTAAGATAATTCGTAAACATTCTACTTATATATTAAAGCCCTTTTAATTAACTGATTTTTAAACAAGCAAAAATTAAACCTTAATGCTCAAAATTTTAATTTGAAATTATGTTTGGAAGGTTTTTTTTATTAAATAAATAGTTGTATATCTAAAGGGAATATAACGTGTTCTGAAAAATCCAATATTTAGGTTTATTTTGCAGTATATTTGAATTTTTGGCGGCTTTTGCAGTTTATAAAAATAAGTCGATGCTTTAGCAAAAATTGTGTAAAAAAACTATAGCTCAAGCGGCGTTACTTACTGTTACTGCGTGTTAACTATCAACATTTTTTTACGAACGCACTCCAATCATCGGAAATAACTTATTAGTTCTCGAACATACGCTTCTGTCGAATGGTTTCTCTCAATAGTAGTAAGTTTAAATTTGAGGATCGGATAAATCTCAAGAACTTTACACTACTTGTGGCGCCACTTGCGAGGACTGCTTAAATATATTTTGATTGTTTTGTTATAAATCCCTTTTTTTACATCATCTCAAAAGAAAAACCTAACTAGAGCTAACCAAAAGACAGTTTGATATTTAAAACACAATTACATAGAAAATTTAGATTTTTATAAAAAAAACGTCTAAGGTGCAACTCGGGACCTTTGCAATTTTGAAATGCAATTCCAATGACCTACCACTGAGCTTCAAGATCTCACAGTAAAAACCACAGACAACGTGATTTCGTGTACTGTGGTGAAAATGTAGTAAATTTTTTTTTATATTCCGATATTTTCAATAACGTTATCAACTTAAATAAATTGCCGCAAATAGTACAACAGTCAGAAAGAAGTTCTTGAGATTTATATCCTCCTAAAATTTGTCATGCTATGTGTGTTGGCTTCTATTTTTAGGTGGTTAGTAAATTGTAATTCAAATTTTATTCAGTTTTAAACATTTTTACAAAAATTTTAAGTTCTTTAGACTCCACATCTTTGTTGTCTGTAGTTTAAAGCGCAATTAAATCTCAAGAACATTTCAGCGACTGTGGCGCTACTGGCGGTGATTTGCTTAAATATATTCTATTGCTTGATTGTTCGCTTTTTACGTTATCTTATGTCTTGGACATTTTAAGATGTGATAATTTAGATATACTCATTATACTCTATTCTTAATACTCATCGAAACACTGGTTGATTAAATGCAGTCGTGGAACCTGGGTTTTACTTCAGTTTTGAACTGGAGCGTTTTGTTCAAAACCCTCGTCATTCGATCAAGTGAACATTTTCTAAATAGTTAAATGAGAACATATATAGTTGGCGCATTACCTTTCTGGAATGACGTCATTTTTGGTTATTTTTGTTTGATTTATGTTAACTGACAGTGACAAAAACATTTTGAAAAAATTCATTGTCGTTTCTTTACAACAGTCAATGCCGGTTTTGGTTATGTGTCTTTCAGAATATATTCGTCAAAATTGACATTGATTTGTTGTGATTCTTTTTAAACTTTTGCAAGATGCCGCGAAGATATAATCAGCAATCTTAATGGTTTTGAATATCTTGGCTTTTTTTCAATTGGAAAAAGAGCAAGCTAAAAATGGAATCCTTCCGCAAACTGATAATATAATTGAACAGCTTCAAATGCAACAAAACTTAGCCATACAACAATCATAAATATTAAGAAAAGAGGAATAACGAGCGATGAATCCTTTACCTCCAGAATGTCTCAAAAGCAAAAAGAGGTAAAAACAAAAATTACAGATTACTTAAAGAACAAAATAAGAGATACGATCTACTGCATGTATGCGAAAAATGAATATGTTACAATGCAGACTTTGCTTAAAAAACTAAAAGAGATAAATGAATCTTTTAATTTTTCCATCACCTCGCTAAGAAAATACGTAAAAAGTATTGGTTTTAAGTGGAAGAAATCAAATAATAGAAAATACCTGATGGATTTGCCCCACATCGTCCACAAGAGAATCAATTTCTTCAGGGAATATGTCAAAAATCAAAATCTAGGACAAGATGCTTATACCACCGTATTTATTGATGAGACTTGGATTTTTAGTAAAGGTTCGTTTAGAAACAGCTGGCAGGATAACACTATGTCTACAAGTTCTAAAAAAGCTAGTGAAGGTCATCGATATATTGTAGTTCACGCTGGATCAAAGGAAGGATTTATTAAGGGGGCCAGTTTAATATTTAAAAGTGGACTAAAAAGCGGAGATTATCATGACAATATGAACAAGCAAAATTTTGAAAATTGGTTTAAAAATCAGTTGGTACCAAATCTTCCTCCAAAAAGTTTGATAGTGATGGACAACGCAAGCTATCATTCCGGCCTTTTAGAGGATATTCCAAGAAAATCATGGACAAAGCAGAGATTGATTGGATGGTTAAAAGAAAAGAACATTGACTTCCCAGAGGGGGCCATGAAGGATGAAATATGGAGCATTGTAGAAAAAAATTGTAACATTGAAAAAACATTCTACCTTGACGAATATGTGAAACCTTTGGGCCACAAAATACTAAGACTTCCTCCATACCATTGTCAATTTAATGCTATTGAAATGGTATGGTCTGAGTGTAAGAGGAAATACGACCAATACATTGTTAGTCTGAAGGGGACACCATCGGAAATTTTGGCCATGTGGGAAAAAGCGATAAATGAAGTATCTTCAGAGCATTGGAAAAATTATGTCAGCCACACAGAAAGGGTAATCCAAGAAGCTTGGAAGGCAATACAGATATGTGATGCTTCAGACATTGCGCCACTTGTAATTGGTACCGACGAAGACAGCAGTGACGATGAAGAATTTAGTTCTGATTCTGGAGTAGTTTTTATTTTTAAAGTTAGTTAGTTATACATTAATTTCTCTCTTTTAGTTTTTAAAGCAAAGTCTGCATTGTAACATATTCATTTTTAGCATACACGCAATAGATCAAATCTCTTATTTTGTTCTTTAAGTAATCTGTGATTTTTGTTTTTACCTCTTTTTGTTTTTGAAACATTCTGGAGGTAAAGGATTCATCGTTCGTTATTCCCCTTTTCTTAATATTTTTTCAGTATTGTCTGTAATTGAGAATTAAAATAATGTTGATGAAAATGGGTAACTGGCGTCAATTTATTACATTGCAAACAAAGAATAAGACTAAGATGAAAGAATTTATATTAGTAAAGTCTTATTTGCAAAATAATTTTAGTTTTTGAAGTTATAATAGTTATTTTTGTATTAAGTGTGCAAAATGAGGGTTTTTTTATGGCAATGAGAGTGTTAATTTTTTGCCAGCCATTTTCGACAAGTTGCAGCGCTTTCTGTACAGAAAATGCCAATTTTAAATTCGCTTTAGCCAGTGCTGAACGCACCCCTCCTATCTACATCACTGCATACGTTTAGGTTAGGAATCATCGCTGAAATATAAATAATATAAGAAATACGTTATTTGAAACCAGCGTGACGTCATTCCAGAAAGGTAATGCGCCAACTATATTATTGTTGACGGGCCACCGCACTGGCATATGTAGAGAAATTGTCTAGGAGAGGGGAAAGAGGTCTAAAATTTTGCTCAGAAATTTAGGGCTGTATCTAGAATATTTAGCGATCGGGGAATATATGAAAAATAACGGCCCAGAAATAAAAAAACGGCTAAAAATTATTTAACGGCTGTTTTAAAACAAAAATGTTGAGATATGTGGATTATATCAGGCAATCAAAAACCAAAAAATGCAAATTATTTAATGAGTAAGTTTGTAAATTAAGCTATTAATTTAACTAATGGATTTGCTTGCAAAAATATACATTAAGTCTTAGAAGTTGTTGCTTTGGTTTGTTTGTCTCTGCTAAAGCATTTAAAACATATACGAGGGGCCATACCAGGAGTGAACAAGATAGCATAGCCACTACGCTCCCCGGACCATTATCTGTTCGATTACTATTTGTAGGGATAGTATGCAAAAGATTTTAGAATTAAAACGCTGATAATTGTTTTTTTAAGAATAGTGCTAATCATTTTGATATACAAATATAACACGTCCACCTAAGTATCGGTTTAACAGAATATAGATTTGGTTCAGCACTTGCTTAAACATTATATAGTCAAGTAATTACTAATAGTGTTTAAAAATAATTGTTGAAAACTTATTCTAACTTTATAGAAACTACATTTAGCATTTTTCTATAGCTTTTGTTCACATGTTAATTCCATTTTTTTTTCCTTATTTGGTTGGATATTCCCGTAATTACTTAAACCATTTCACTTCTCTTTTTAACTGGAAATTGTGTTTGATGCCATGTAATTTTCAATTAAAATTTTCTTGAAAATGGTGTATCCTATTCCTATCGAATTAAACCAAGAATACCTTTCTTTCCTAGAAAACTTTGATTTCTTGTAATTTAAATTGTTTTTTTGTAATTTTAAAAATATCTGCAGAAAAAAGTTCGGGCGACTTTTCCCTCTACCCCTCGTCTTTGATATGACCCTGATTAAGTATTGTTATTTTTGAGTTCAGAATTCGACTCAGCGTATAAAAGGTACCATAATACCCAAATTTCATATTCTATAGTCTCCAAATGTTTCGAAAATATTTAAAAAAAAACACCTTCAGAGATGTGCGTTCTCGAGGCTCTAGTCCCATAATTAAGAAAGCAGTTTTCGATATATATTTAAATGACAATTTACTTTTTTTTCGACATTCTGTAAAAATAACTCTTAATTTTGGGTCGCCCTGTATAAACATTATTAAAGATTTAAATATACCTTTTCATTAGACTATAAACTTTTGCCATACCCTCTGCCAAATTCTGACCTAAAGATTGATTATTTATTTATATAAAAAATATCCTAAACCTTTGGATAATTTGGATCTAATTATTATTTTAGTTTTACATTAAAACCACAATAAATATGTGATAAAAAAACTTGTATGTAATTTCTTTTTTTGTTTTTCTTATTTTTTGTGAAAGATATTGGTAGGTATTCGGTAATATTATTCCATGCAATTCCGAGCGTAAATTATTATTTTATACAAAAGTTAATAGAATTTTAAGTTCCATCGTTATTGTAAGAGAACAAAAGCTCTATTAGAGGGCTGCGCCATAACACGTAAATGGTTTTCTGAACGTAGCAGATTTTAAAAATTTGCATTTAAATGTATATCGATTGAGGATAGACAAGAAAATTGGTTTTATATAAAAAAGCTAAAGATTTATGTGCTAATTGGGTGTATACAGGGTCCCCTTGTACCTACAATTCTTGTTACCTAATTACAAACAGAAGAAAAATTTAAATGGAGCTTCTTGATTGCTAAAAGTAAATTTTTTGGAAAATTAATTTCATTTATACACAAAACGGTTTAGGGATATATATATATATATATATATATATATATATATATATATATATATACCGGGTGCCACAAAAAAGTGTTCCACCCTTATAACTTTTTTCGTTTTTAAGATAATGAAATGTCTTTTTGGTAGTTCCAATAATAAAAAATTTCGCGTTTTTTGTCTGTTACAGTATTGCCATATCTTGCTTAGTTGCGTAGTTTTTGCTACTTACTTTTATTTTTTAAATGGTACACCCTATATATTTTTGATTATTTACATTCTATACGACATTCTACGAATAGACATGTGTCATTTGTCAAATTTTGACATATTAAACTATTTTAATTTTAATTTTAAAGTTTTGATCTAGAGGGCTGTGAATTATGAAAATCGATTAATTCATGCTCATGTACTCTAAGAAAAATAAAAGTTTCCTTTTTTTACTCATTTTAACTTTTTTACATCGATTTAAATATGAAATAAAAATATTTTCCTGGATTACTCAATTTTTTTTAATGGTAAGAGGGTGGCTCGTTAGGTCAATCGAAAAAAAATTCATCTATCTAGTCATCCATGATATTAAAAGAGTATTTTTGATAAAACAAAATATGTACGTTAAACGTTGAAAGTTGTCAAAAGAGCTTCCTGTATCATACTTTTTAGTAATTACAATGGTTTATTCAATTTTAATTTATGCGGAATGTTTGAAAAATTCCTTTCGTGCTTGCCAAACTTATGCAGAAAGTACAGAAATTATCCATCGCGACATTATTTCAAGAAACTTGAACAAAAAATGTGTTAAGAATCGACCAATAGGCAAAATAGTGTTATTGTTAGTGAAACGGAGATAAATGTATTGGCTATGATAAGTTATGAGTGCTCTTTTCGACTGACCTAACAGGCCATCCTCTTACTGTTTAAAAAAATTGAGTAATCCAGGAAAATATTTTTATTTTACATTTCTGGTCAGTTACAGTCTGTTCGTAGAATGTTGTATAGAATGTAAATAAGCAAATATATACAGGGTGTTCCATTTAAAAATCAAAAGTCAGTCGCAAAAAACTACGAAACTAAGCTAGATATGGCAACGCTGTAAAATTTAATTTTATTAATTATATATATATATATATATATATATATATATATATATATATATATATATTTATGTTTTAAGTATATTTGTCGTACATATAGTAATAGTCACAATACAGAGTTCATGGACCTGAAAAAGAGAACTTTACTCCTCAAAAGAATACATATCTTATCACCCTAGCTAGACTATAGTTTCCTCAACAACCTCCGCAGTTGTTTTTTTTTGTTTAACTTCTCTAAATTTTAAAACATAAAATAGGTTATTAGTAAATTAAATTATTTAGAAAATTAAATTATAATTTGAGCCACCACCTTAATACATAACACAAGGATTCCTTCGATATCTTGTTTTTTAAATTAAATCATGATGGTCATCCATAGTTTAGGTTTTTTAACTCACCCCTAGGTATAAACTATGTCTTTAATTATTGTACATTGAAAAAATTATTGTGCGATCAAACCTTTCCACCGGTTGATCTTGTTTCTCCTAGAATTAATGTTAATTGTACCTAAGTGTTTGTAACGGAAAACTGAAAGCGTTTTAGGTATGACAATAGTACGCACCTCTGAATGGTTAATCACTTACGCCAAAACTAGTTTATAAAAGCAAATCTAATTTAATTTAGTACTTAACAGTGTTCTGTGATCTAAAATTTAATTGACAACAGATTTAAAACTAAAACACTAAAATATAAGTATTCTCTGTACTCTACTCGGTCGAACAACACAAGAGCGTTACATGCGTTGTCGATGCCAATCGTATAAACTCGGAGCTCCCACAAATTTGTTCCCCAGACTCTTGTCAAACTAACGGCAAGTAAGGTGCGAGACGGAAAAATAGTAATCTTTGCTTACATTGAAGCTGTAAAAATCAGCACATCCTAGAATCTACATAGAAACCTCGATAGAAACCATGACAGAGGTTGACAAAAATGTGTTATGTTGCAAGTTGTTGGTTTCGTAATAATAGTATTTTTGTGTATTTCGAAAATTTTTTAGGTGGATATGTTTTAACTTCGTTACTTAAAGTGTTCCATAGACTGACACCTATATAAGAGAATGATTTTTGGAAGTTAGTGGTTCTATGCGGAGGTATTTTAAATGTTTGGCTACCGGTGTTATGTTGATGTAGTAAAGGAACGAACTGTTTTTTTTAAATAAGCTGGTTGACCTATTTTTATAATTCTATTGATAAACGAGTACAAATGGTGTTTTCTACCATTTTTCATATTAAGAATATTTTATATTGAATACCATAAGCAAATCTCATACAAGAGTTTTGAACTTTTTGAAATCGTGGCTGTAGGCTTACAGTCAAAGAATCTCCATAAACAGTATCGCAGTAGTCAAAAAGGGATAATATTAAGCTGTCACAAAGAAAACATTTTGTTTTTTGAGGCATAGATCTAGCTACTTTGTATAATTGCTTTAAACGTATATAAGATGCTATAATTTTATTTTGAATATGGGACAAGAATGTCAATGAGTTGTCCAAATGTGCAAATTTGTAAATGTTCCTTAGGTCAGATTTCAAACGTTGTCAGATAGAGATAGAGTATTTCTTGTAAAGGCCAGGAACAACTGAGAATCATCTGCATACTGATGTAGTGTAGAGTAAGTTGTGCAGTTATTCATGTCCGCCACATATATAGAAAATAGAAGAGGAGAGAAAGTATTATTTACTGAGATACAAGAAAATCTGTCATTTAGTTTAGCTTCGAAAGTAGCATGTCATGATCCACATTGGCGAATGTTGCTGAAGTTCGGCAATGCTAGGCAGGTGTATTCTTTTTTGTCTTCATGTTCACGAATATTATTAGTAATGTTTACCAAGCAAGTAGTGGTACTAAAGTGGTCCTAAACCCGACTGACATTGCGGAATAACGTTGAATCTATTTACGAAATTGGTAACTTGATTGAAAATATGCTTTTCTAATATTTTTGAGACTGTCGGTATTATACTTATAGGCCTAAGATCTTTAAATTCCCTTGGGTTAGATATCTTTGATAGAGGCTTCACAATTGCCTGTTTCCAGATCGTAGAATACACGTTAATTAAAATACAGGTATTTATAATATGTATTAGAGGTACCTTGCAAAAAGGTAGGCAAATCTGCAAATCTCTTAATGAAATTCCGTCTTCTCCCGCAGCATTGGATTTAATTTTGGTAATAGTTTTATGAATTTGGTCAACATCAATAAGATTTAAATGTAGTTCGGTTTGATTATTGAAATCCAAAAATGTATGTGAGTTATAATATTGAATTTTCTTAGTAGGGACGGTACTATTAGCAACATTTGAAAGAAAAAAATTATTAATTTGTTCAACATAATCGGGTATATGTTTAATTTTGTCCCGTTGGGTTAAGTTTAGTTTTTTGGCATTATTCCAAAAATCACGATCTGTAGCTTGAGATATTTGATTAAAATAAGTTATTTTTTCCCTAGTTATTGCATGCTTGGTATAATTTCTAAGATCTCTGTAGTACTGAAGTGACGCAGGTGTTTTAAGATTAACATACTTTCGATATGCCTTGTCTTTTTCTTTCATAAGCAGTTTTATCTTATTTGTGATTCAAGGTGTAAAAGGTTTGTTGTTAAATTTTTTTTCCAAAGAGGGGCATGTTTATTTAATAGTAATATAATATAACTGTTAAATGTTTCCACTTTGACGTCTATGCTTTCAAAGTGATATATATTTTGCCAATTTATTTGTAACGTATCAAGCATTAAACTGTCTAAGTTAATATTTTTGTAGTCACGGGAAATTGTATATTCTATATTGCTTTCAATGCTCCCAACATCGAATACACCGAAAATAAGTTTGTAATCAGTAATAGATTCTGGAATGTGAACTGAATGTGCTTTTTTGACTGCTAAATAGTTATTAGTGAATATGATGTCAATAAGGCTAGAGCTGTTTGTTGAAGGATTAACCCTTGTGGGTTCAGAGATAATTTGATGAAGATTAAAAGCTTCTAAGTTCTTAAGTCGTTTAGTGTTGGTAGTATCCTGGAGAAAATCTATGTTGATATCGCCCATGAAAACAGCATAGTCATAGAATGGGACAATGGCGGTAAACAGGTCCTCCATGTTATCAAGGAAAGTTGCAAATTATTATATCGACAGAGGAAAATTTTAAACATTTTTTATATACATAGCAAGTCCACCTCCACGCCCTCCGCGGTTTTTTTTTTGAACAAGATGATAGCCCGGTATTTGGAAAGAAACATTATGGTTTGGTGTGAGCCTTGTTTCCGATAGTCCCAAGACATCCAACTTCAGCCTCTTTTAAGCATGTACTATAGTTATTTGTCCGTCCCGGATCTTGAGCGACCCCCATCATCCCGACAACCATAACACCCAACCGTCAACCAAGCAACCAGCCCGCACCAATATATATATATATATATATATATATATATATATATATATATATATATATATATACATGGGAAACTTTTTTATTAGTAGTTTTACGGAAAAAAGTTACTCTTTATAAAAAGTTCTGCTTTCTGCCAAAATAATATTAAAATATTCAAACTTGAGATTGCATATACACTGTACTTTTCTCTTGAGTCAATTTCGATTTTTTGGAATTTTTGACCACCCTGTATATGCAATTTCAAGTTTGAATATTTTGATATTATATTGGCAGAAAGCAGAACTTTTTATAAAGAATAACTTTTTTCCGTAAAACTACCAATAAAAAAGTTTCCCATAGGTAGAGAACTTAAGTAGACACACTGTATATATATGTGTATATATACACACATTATTTTAAAGTATTTTATACAATTTTTTATAAGTAATTCTAAGCATAATAGATTTTATTCCAAAATGTATTAGTTTTCCAGGTACCTACTGACGCTCAAAAATTAAAATTTCCAGACTTTGATATTAAAATAATATATAAGAGGAAAGCAAATCGAATTGTATATATTATCTTCGTTTTTTTTATGGCCTTTCCTATAGTATTATCAGTATTATCACCTTACAGTCAAATCGAAGATAAATTTTTTTTAGGTTTCCGAAAATACTCAAAAATTTTTATTATTGTATGAGACGAAAAACTAGTACCTTGAACTGGCCACGGCCATAAAAAACAAGCGAAATCATTTACAATTCGTTTTGTCTAAGTCAAGAAGTTTAAATACTATATTTTCTTAAAATTTAAAATGTTCAATGCTTGATGATGTTATACGGAAAATAAAATGGCTAAAATTTACTGCCACAACCTAAATAGTCTATTTAAAAAAAATCATGATATATATGTAAATTCTTAGAACCTATTAAAACATTCTCTCTAATTAATAAAATTAAATTTTGTACAAATATAAAATATTTTTACTTGAAAAAGTAGACGTTCTCATAGCTCTCTAGCTCAAATTAATAGTTGAAGGCAACTTCTCAAGTTGCCGCTAGCGTTTCCATATTTTCTTTATTTCACGGATTTCTGCTACCTACTACTGATATATAAATGGGACATCCTATATATGTTTGAATATTTTGATTCGTTGGGAAATTTCAAGTACAATCATACGTCATTTTGACATTCAAAGCAAGTTTTTATTTAATTTTTATTTTATAATCTTGAGTGTTGTGATTTGGCAGAAACGACTAACGTACATCCAAGAAGCATGGGAAAAACAAATTTTTCATCCCTTATTAACTAAATATCTTGTATACACATTTAAATATCACTTAAACGATTTTTTTAGTCGGAAAAAAGTGGCTCATCAGGGTAGCCAAAATTCTTTCCGAAAAACTATATCGATCGAAAATCGATATATAGAATGAAGCTCCCCTGTTAATTTTACCGGGCATTTCGCAAGTTCCTTACAAAAACTGAAATAATACATGTTTTCCCATAAAGCTGCGACTTTTATTACCTCAGTTTCAATTACAGAATCACAATCAAGCTGGTAAGTTATTTAAGAATATCACCGATTTAAATATACAGGGTGCCTCAGAAGTATCAACGTTAAAGTAAAAACACAAAATTTCAAATTTACCTTTTTAGCTAAAAATGTCTCATCCGCTCATCATTAATAATTTTCGTTGGAATATTTAAATATACTGCTTTGAGAATGTTTGTGATATTTGTTCTAAAATTTTTTATTGTAGGTTCTTGAGGCGTTGAGGTTGTAAGTTTCCATAGAAACTTTATATTATTGACATTCTTATGTGTCGAGCAAAATAATCATTACTAATGTATGTATGAATGTAGAGAAGCTGTAAGTGTATTTTTTTCAAAACGGTTCGACATCGCTTTTAACAACATATAAGTTACAAAAGGCTCTAATACTTGTAAACGATGGTCGCAATCAAGAAGAAGTTGCATTGTACAATGTATCACAGAGTCCTGGTAGTACAGCGTTTCGTCGACTACGGAAATGTCGAAAATCGAGATGAGGGCCAATTGAGACAAAAACAGACCAAAAGACCGAACATAGTACGTGGTATTTACTGCACAAGGAACACACAATTCAAGGAGAATTATTAAGCTATCACACATGTTCAAGTGTCCAATTTACCGATTCGATGGCAACATCATGAACATAATTTACTTAAATTGACCACCTCAAATACTACAGTATTATGATTCATATATCTTTTTTCATTTAAAAAGTACAAGTGAGTGAGATAAATTCCCAATTTAGAATATTTTTTTTTACTTTAACACGGATACTCTCAGGCGACCTGTATGTTTAAACTGGTAATGTTCTTAAATACCTTACCAGTTTGTGATTCTGTAATTGCAACTTCAGTAATAAAACTCGCCGGTTTTTAAACGTTTAAATCTTGCAATATACACACTTTCCAGAAAAAAAAATTGATTTTGCTTAATGTTAATTAAAAATGAACGATACATTCCTAATATCCTCATCAACTGATCAGCAGTGTAGATGAAGGTGTAACCCCATTCAAATTTTGATATAGGGGAGAAAGTCTTGTAATGACTTAAAAAAATATAAAATCACTACTATCTGAAGAATCTCCTATTTCTATTGAAATATCCGACTCACTATGTTATACTTTAGATGTTTTTTGTCTTAAAAACACATTTCTCTGTTTTCTTATTTTTCACTTTTTTCTTGCTTTCCCCTTCCATTTCAATTGATGAAGTATTACCGGTATTATCTCCGTCTTTAGGAGTCAGTGGCACTGTGTATTCTTTATCAGTAACTGTGCTTGGCAGAAAATCGGATTCTGAGAAAACACACCTATTTAATGGCCAGATCCCTGCATTTTAAAACGAACTTATTGTATCTGATGGAGTTTAACAGTTTAAATGCAAGCTCTGCTGAATTTGCAATCGTTATAGCTTTCCCTGGTATATTCAATATCCAATGGTTGAATGCGGTGTGTTGTATGAGGGGGAAATGATAATAGAACAATACCATTTTCACGTCAGCATTTAATGGGTTTCACACTAGTATGTGGCTCGTGGCTACAGTGGCGACTCGTGGGTATAAGAACGGGTGAAGCGCATGTACCACAGCGCCACAGGTAAAAATTGTGCCGCATGCGAAAATTTTTCGGGGTGCCACGCCCAAAAAGGCTATTTTTTTTTAACCTTTTTATTATGTTAATTATCCGTAGCTTTGGAGCGTCTTTTAATACTTAGGGGAAATAATATAAATTTATAAGATTTTAAATATATTTTCTTGTTCTTAAAAACCAGTTATGTACCTATATCTTAAAGTTAATTTCGATTTGATTCGATCGATACAAAACTTCCGCCTCCGATGATCCGAGCGCACTAATTTATATTAATGCTATAACAAGTGAACAAGCGCCTGCAGCAGCAATTTATGCCGCTCCCATCTCCATTTGGCTAACGGATATTCACCACTGCGTTGCCATAGCAATTGCCGTAAAAAAATCTAAGCTGGAAATCCGGCGTGCGGGGGAGTCTGATGCGGAATTTGTTAGTGCTGCTCAACGGTCGCTCTTATGAAAAGGTCTTCAGCCCGCTATGTTTTTAAGTCATTATTATTTTTTGAGTATATAACGCACTAGTTTTGATAGAAAATAATGATATAATTAGGTAAATAATGTGAATTTATATAAAACATACTGCATTTTTATAATAAAAATATAGATTATAAAATGTTTAATATTGTAAAAATAGTTTTATTTTTAAGTAAATTGATTGGAAAATGTAGGTGCAGAGGCGCTTCACCCGCGTCCCCTGACTAGCCGCCACTGTGTGGTTATCGACTAGAAGAAGTATTTTGTTTTTTTTTCAACAGTGTTGGTGTGATGCACAATATGTTGAAGAATTTTCGGAAATAAATCGCCAATCATCGATACCGATTTAATTACTAGAGCCAAACCGAAAAAAAACTCGTGGATTGATTATATGTTAAGGATTTATCCTCAGGCCTTCGTGGTATGTTCATAGATAAAAAAACACGTGGATACACACACACACACACACACACACACACACATATATATATATATATATATATATATATATATATATATATATATATTTACATATATTTACATTTGAAACCGGTTTCTTGAAATAAAAAAAAACAATTTTTAATAGAAGAAAAGTTAACTATTTGCTTGCATGTGTCACAATAATTGTGAAAGCCAGAAATGCTTTGGTATTACTTAACTTATGATTAAGTACAACGCAATTCTTTTGAGGTAATAATAGTATATATATCCGCTAAAGTATTCCCCAATCGAAGTTTACCTATTCGAATACGTTTACAAGGATTGATCGTAGCTCAAAAGAAACAAGTAATGAATAAAGTAAAAGGTAATGTATAAAATGAAATAAACATTTTGTAAACCATGGAAAATGTATAATATAATAACCTCGTTACAATCGTAACTCCTAACTGTGGTAGCTTAGGAGCAGTTGTTGGCTACTTGGATAGCAGTGGCGTAACCTGGGGAGGGGGCTTGGGGGTACGTGTCATTCTTGAGTAGCAAGGATTGCGTAAATAGTCTCAAATAATATATCAAAATAAAAACTCATACAAGACTATTATAGCTTAGCTGTTTTCCAAAATTTAGATTTATAAAATCCATTAAAAGAGATTTAATACGATTGCGTATCATTATATTTTTATTGTTTGGTGTCATATTTAAGATACATGATAAAATAAATGTGTTTGTTCGGGGGTAAACTAAAAGGCTTTCAGACAAATTCAACTGCTCTTACTTAATCCCTACCCTTTCCCCTTTTTGCTTTCCGGCGGTATAATGGGTTTGTTCGACGTACTTTCGGTTAATTCTATGACTCTTAAATTTTTATACCGCTCTGGTGATAAAAACGTAAAAGACGGACAATTACAAGCAAATGCAGGATTTCAAAAAAATTTCCGGTAATCTTTCGATAGAGCACAACTCAACTTACAGATGGTAAAGCTGAATCAATTTTCCATTTATTGGAATATCTATTGGGAGTATAATCGGTTTTTGTCGTTAATAACCCTAAAAAACCATAAAAATTATTGAGTTTGTATGGGAATGGGAAAACAGAACTGTCTTTCAGTGATGTTGGCCAGGGTCAATAGAAATATTTTCCCAACAAGCACATTAATGAAACAGCAAAATTAGATGCAGGACGTTTAACAAAAAATTTATACATCCATATGCAATTAGTGATAAGTTATTTTTGTAAACTAAACTTTACTTTAAATTTAACTTCCAAAGGAAATTTAAATGTGGCTCTTTAAGTTAATAGACTAAAACAATATTTGCTAGTTTTCAACCACGTTAAAAGTAATTAAGTAAGAATCCAATCAAGTTTATACCACGTATACATACTATGGTGGTATTTTGTTATTTAAAATGAAAGAAGCCGTACGATATTTATATAAACATTGCGGCGGGCAAATGTTTGCTCACCTTTTATTTGGGTTAAAATAACGCCAGGAAAGTTCATTTTCTTCCTTAATTAACTATATCGTCTCGGTTTACGGTTTACTAACATAACATAATTGCGGGGTGTTTGTTCTTTGTGCATGCTAAATATTTTAAGGCGCGTGGAAAACACACACATATGCATAGCACTTTTAGAAAATTCTCTGCTAGAATGACTTCAAACACCAAAACTATTATTTAGAACTGAAGGTATAAAAGATATTTAGCAAAGTTGAGCTAGAAATACTACATCTATTTAAAAGTTATGTTTAGGGTGTCCGGATGTCGTTGTGGTTATAGGGTATCTTGGTTATTTGCAAAGATAGAGACTTGTGGTTTTCGCGAAGTGGTGCTACTTTTTGATGAAACGAAAGATTCATAGCCACCTTTGTAAACCGAAGTATTGTAATCGTGAAATAATCACTCTCCGAGATTTTTTCAATTCTTCGCGTTTCAGAGTCCGTAGATGACGAAAACATGTTTTCTCAATTCCGTCGGTCTCTCTGTCTGTCTGTTCGAGGCGAAGCTAAAAAAACTACTTACCCGATTGACTTGAAATTTCGGTCAAAAATTAAGAGTCATATGGGGATGACCTGGTAACATTTTGGTAACAATCCAATGTAGCTAAATAAAATGGCGGCCTTGTGAAATGTTAAAAAATTATTTTTAAAAAACTACTCATCCAATTTATTTCAAATTCTTCAAAAACATCTAGTATTATCAGATTTTACATACGACGTTTCGATTTTCTAGAACCATCATCAATTTTGTTTTTTCTTATGGCCGCTGTGTTTGATTTTAACAGTTTTGAAAAGAGTATTTCTTTAGCTTTTCAACGGTGTATCACACTTTGTAATTAGGTTATTACTAAAGGTGCAAAAAGTGTGTAGAGGAAATATTTAAATGTTTTTTGGAATTATCAAAGTAAAAAGTTTCAAATTAATAGTGTTAAATAGCAATATATTGTAATTTAACATCCAGTTCTACAAAAAATCAGTAAAAACTACTTAATAACATAATTGATTTGTGCACAATGTTCACACATGTTCAAACTACCACCCGCATATAACACTATCATCTTTGCCCAAGTTGGCTTTGCGTTTGAAATAAGACTGTTTAAACATGTTTTCGAATTATCGATATAAATTAAAATTTAATAGTTTCAAATAGCAATATTTTTAAATTGGACATTAAATTCTGCATAAAATCAGTAAGTTCTACTCAGTAACATTAATACTATGTGCACTGCACATAATGTACCCCGAAGAACGACTGTCGACAGAACTTCTTTTCAAGCGCTGCACTGATTAGAAGCTTGCTAGGGTTAGCCAATTTTAAGAATCGCAACAGAAAGTATGCAAGTATGACAAGGAATGGAATAGGCAAATATTAGAATATTTTAATGAAAATCTGGTTTTTTCCATAAGAAGAATTGAAACAGAACTTCACATTCTGAAGTCAACCGTTCATGGCGATTTAAAAGTACTAACCTTACAAGAATTAACAGAAAATCAGTATGATCTACCTACTCAATAAAATTATTAAAAAAATGCTACATAATACTAGGATTAAAAATGTTGAACGTTTTTTTCTATGCAGTGTCCGCATTTCCTTTCAACTGTTCTGATTACCCGTTGAATGGTATTTCTATTTATATTTTCTAGAATATTTCGGGTTCGCTGCTCAAGAACTTGCCTATTTTCTGGGGGTCAAATTCGTATATTTCATTTTTCGCACATCCCCATAAATAAAAATCCAACGGCGTGATATCCGGGGATCTAGCTGGCCAGCGGACAGGACCACTGTTGGATATTACGTTTTCACCAAAAGTTGTTGTTAAAAAGGTTTGTACATCCCTGCTGTTATGTGCAGGACAACCGTCTTGCCGAAACCACAAGCTATTAAACTGATCATCTGGCACAGCTTCTCGAATGGCAGGAACTATTTGATTCTGTAACATGGCAAGGTATCTTGGGCCTGTCAGTGTCTGATCAAAAATAAAGGGACCAATGAGACGATTTCCTAAAAAGTAATGGAAAATATTGAATTATAAGCAATTCAATTAGACTATGTTTATCTTACCAAGCATCCCGCACCACACATTAAAACCAAATCGCTCTTGCAGCCTGCGTGGATCGCGTAGTTGCGTAGTTTCAATAGCCCAATAATGGTGATTTTTTTTATTAAAAATGCCACAGTTTGTAAAATGAGTCTCATCTGACCAAATGACTTTATTGCAAAAAGCGGGATTTTCTCGACATCTATTGATATACCAATTACAAAAAACAATTCTTCTTTCGAAATCACCTGCTTGAAGTCCTTGCACAATTGTTGGCTTGTAAGGACGATATTTAGTTACTTTTAAGACGCCATGAACGGTAGATTTTGGAATTTGAAGTTCTGTTTCGCTTCTTCTTGTAGATGAAGTCGGATTTTCATTAAAATATTCTAGGATTTGCCTATTGCGTTGCTCGTTGTCTTTTGCATACTTCTTTGTGCGAATCTTATTAAAACTGCCAAACTCAAGCAAGTTTCTAACCAGCGTTTGAAAATAAGTTCTGCCAGGCTGGCGTCTTTCGGGGTACGTGTCAAAATACACATCCATGGCCCTGTTTGAATTTCTTTCATTTTTAATATAACACACTAACATATCAAACATTTCTTCATTAGAAAAGTTTAACGCCATTGTAATCCTTATTAAAACAGCGATGAATGTTAAATAAAACTTAAACGTTGCATTTTTGACAGATTAAAAGCATTCTATTATTTCAAAACCAAAGCCTACTTGAGCAAAGATGTTAGTGTTATCTGCGGCTGGTCATTTGAACATTTGTGAACATTGTGCAATGTTATTGAGTAGTTTTTACTAATTTTTTTTAGAAATGGATGTTGAATTAAATATTGCCTTTTAACACTATTAATTTTTAATTTTTTACTTTGATAATTCCAAAAAACGTTTAAATATTTTCTCTACGCACTTTTTGCACCTTTAGTAATAACCTAATTACAAAGTGTGATACACCGTTGAAAAGCTAAAGAAATACTCTTTTCAAAACTGTTAAAATCGAACACAGCGGCCATAAGAAAAAAACAAAATTGATGATGGTTCTAGAAAATCGAAACGTCGTATGTAAAATATGACTTAATAGGTGCACTCTACGTAAAAGGTTGCCTTAATAATGTTCTTACAGATTTTGAAAATTTTCATAAATAAATAAATTATAGGACTTTTTCGAAAATGCAGTTTTTTGGTTTTTTCAAAATATCTCAAAAACTAAAAAAGATAGAATCGCGAGCAAAACGGCGTTAAATTACAAACATAATTGTCTAAAACTTTCTCTATTTAAACGTTTTTGTAACTATCACGGTTTCCAACCAATTTCGGACACACTGTATATTACAAAAAACAGTATATAAATCAATTTTTATCGGTTAAAAACGTTCGAAATAAAACAAAACAAGTTAGAATATCGACCGCGCGACCTCTGAACAATTGAACTTCTGCATGCCGACGTGATGCCGCGATCCTTAGCTCTTCCATAGGTTTGACGAAAGTCAATGACCCCCCAAAAATATTTCAGAAAATAAATTATTCGTTTGACCGTCCCTCCTAATAGTTGTAATAAAACGCGAACCTTGGGAACAGTTAAATACGCTACACTATTAGCCGCGCGCGGCGGTTCGAATGGTCTCGTTGCGTTCCTTAGGCATAACAAAATACGCTGTACTAATTTTGGCTGAGCAGTCCGAGTTGCCCTGATTACCTTAAAGCTTGACGAAAGTACCCGAAGATTTCACAGCTACCGAGCGGCAGCTGAACGTGATAGCAAATGGAATGTGAAATCAAATTTGGAGTCCTCAGCCGGTCTTTTCTCATAGTTCGATCGATCGGTCGCGGCATCACGTCGGCATGCGGAAGTTCAGTTGTTCAGATGTCGCGCGGTCGATATTCTAACTCGATGAAAATTGATTTATATACTGTTTTTTGTAATATATATTTTTTATTTTTATGATCCATGTGTGAGTTGGAAACAGGAAATAAAATGTTGATAGTGACTTGTGCAAAAGAATAAACAACTAAAAAGTGCTTACGAACTTAATTTTGCAAAAATAACCAGTTTCAAGGTGGTCTGTGTTTGAGTTGTGAATGTATATGAAATAAAATGTCTGTAGTGCAAAAAATTAAACAACTAACGAGTGCTAACGAACTTAATTTTGAAAAAATAACCGAATTCAAGGTAAGTGGTCGCAATTTGCCAGAACTTAGTATACGACAAACTAGCAAAGACAAAAATAAAGAGGTTCATGGAAACTTTTGCAAAGGTATGTACGATTTAGCTAATTGGATATGTGGTTGTGAAGTCTCTAACTCATTTTACTGTTATCTTTGTTTGTTGTTTTCTAAGGACTCATCGGACTCATTATGGTGCAAAACCGGTGGTAAAGACTTTAAATACTTAAAAGAAAAATTAAAAAAAATATGCGTTTTCTGCAAGTCACATGACATGTTTGGTGAACTATGCTACACTGACTAGACGTATCCCTTAGAAATTTTAATGAAAATGTATCCAAAAATGGTTATATTTTAAACAAAATTATAGAGTGCAAAATTTTGGGGGGTATTTGAGCTGGCACTACGTGGCCATGATGAAGCGGCTTTGTCTGCAAATCCAGGAGTTTTTCGAGGGCTTATAAATGTTGTTGAGGAGTTGGGCCAAGATAGACTATCCGTTTTAGCAATGTTAAGTATCGAGAAATCGTTTATAAAAGGAATGTGCGTGCAATTTTAACGAACAGGTCATTCAGCATTTTTCCAATTCTAAAGAACGAAGAGTAGACCTGACCGTCAAGAGAATTTAAAGCTCAATTTAAAGATAAGATATTTATTTTTATTTTAAGTGTGCCCATTTTTAAATTTGTTATTGACCTCCCAATATAATTTCCACGAGCCGCCACTGGGTCTTAACATAGCCCCGTACATATTTACCAAACTTCTTAAACCAGTAGCAAGGAAAATTCGACTTATTTTTTCTATAAAGCCAATATGTTTTTCTTCAATAACATTTCTAGACGATGTAAGAAATGCGAACCATATTAAAATAATTCAACTGGAAACTCATCGCGCCATCTAACGGAAAAAAGTGAACAAGGTCTGCCATGCCAGCTAGTTGAAGGCAAATGACGAAAAGTCTTACTTTTCCTTAAATAATATTCTTTATATTATGTATAATTACCTGGATAAACTAAATTACAAATGAGGTTTGTAATTTTATTACATATTTGTTTCAATCATTGTAAAGTTAGATATTTTTATTCAGTTGCGAAAAAGTCAAACAAAGAAACCTGTTTATCATTTTAAACACAACAAACAATCTGAATACAAGTAAAAAGTCGTTAGCCGCAATTGTATTTTTATCCCTAAAAGTGGTTTAAAATATTGTGAAGAAATAAGTGAAAAAACAGAACACTTAGAAGTAGGACCAATGTCCGTCTCGACATAGCACATGTTTGAAACCAAATTATAAAAAAAGTGAAAAATTTGAAAACTATTGAGCGATAACAAGAAAGTATACCTAAGGATTTTTTTAAATGAAACTGGGAAAGCTGTGCCATCCGACTACATGAAAATCTTATTATTTCCAACACTGGCCTGTCTATTGCCTGTTGGAACACCCCCATCTTCCAGTATGTGACACATATTAGTTTCGTATTTTTAAATTCTTTCCCGTGTAATCTGGAACTTTTCAACTTGAAATTAAATTCACTGAATAGCGGATGTCGAGAACATACGCTGACTGCAGATTGAATATTGACCGTTCGCCTCTTAAGATACGTTAACAGTGTTAGCACAGATGACGCTGATTTTCATTCATAGAGCAATAAAGAAAATGTGTTTCTAAAATGTAGAAAGACAAATATAGATAAAGGTTCATTAAGCATAGTTACATTTTTTAATTATCTGAAGTGCGTATAGTGAAAAAGGAGTGCCATATTATTTAAAGAACGACGGGACACCACTGGTTTAAAGAGATTTCTTGACCGACCTTCCTAAACCGATTGACTTCGCCCGGTTTTCTTTCCTGTCCCGCACTTTAAACGATTTTTATGAATGGTTTATGTAAGTCGATTAAAAAATATCTCACCTAACGCGTTTCCAAATATTCAAAAAATATATATTTGCCACTTTAAGCATCTTTCCTTAATAAAATTAGCTAAGAACATGTTCTTGAGAATAACTTTGTATATTATGATGATATATTCCGATTAAATCCAATGTGATAAAATTTGGTAATAGAATAATTTGATTATTCCCGACCCGTTTTTACTTCGTCATCGCATCATGGGCCAAGGGAGTGACAAAGTTCTCGGTAACGCCAGGTCGAACATTTTGTTATAATGTAATCTCTGATATTACTCTCTAGTGGGATTTATCACACTACATAATACGAATTGTAAATTAGCTTTCTCATTCAAGGACAGAGAGGGTCACTGTATCCCTAATAAAAGCTAATTTTAAACGAAGTGCACATAGTTACGTATCCTGTATTATCAGTCTACTTTTTTTTTGATCTTCTTGACTATAGTCATATAATAGGACTAATATAAATAAAGGATTCTAGATAACCACATAAAAAATGATGGATTTAAATCCAAAAAACATGAAAAGACATTTCAGTATCACACTCCATCTATCTTCTTAGCATTAGTGAGATGTTTTTTCAGCAAGATAAATCTCAACTTCCAATGTTATCTACCATCAAATGCCATCTAAAGAAAACTGGGGCCAATTAGAAGGTCATAAAAATTCTTGCCCAAAATTGTAATTAAAGTTGGTATAAAAGAAGGTATGGATTTTTTTACTCAAAATGTTATTATGAAAAAAAAGTAACTGCACCTGCACCATTATCACCATTGTAAGAGTAAAGTAAAATTTTGTGGTAATACCTATAAAAAAAAGTCAAATATGTTTTGCCACTTCCAAGACCTTATAATATATTGGAAGAGAAGCATGTTAAATTACTTAATAATTAATTACTTTAGAGAGAAACTTAATTATGAGTTAAAAGAAATCATACACTTATTAAGTTCAAACCACTCAGCACTCAACTTTGTCAGTGAAGTCAACGACTATTATAGTAAACTGTTCGAAGTCTTATATAGCACATATATGATCTCCTGGCTCCATCACAATTAACAAAATAATCGACGAAGCAAACAACTTCCATCTAACTGACGAATCTCCAAACATCAACTAGACAAAAAACAATGTGAAGAACGAAATCACTCCATACACATAACTAGCTTCTTTTATATTTGCAGATGTTTTAGAATACCCTCTTATAAAAGCAGTTCCGACGCCATTGAAAATCGACCATACGTGTTACTAGGTACTAGATATCAATAGACCGATGAAGAATTCAAATCATGCATTCAAAGACCAAAAAAAAAAATGGATATATATGTTCACTGACATGTGAAATCTATCGAAACAAGTCCCAAGTGCGACATTGATGAAGTCTATCAACGCCCTGGTGCATCGCTCTGCCTGACGCGGAAGATTGCTATAGCAGTAATGATATGGAAATAGTTGTATATGCCCAACACTTGGCTATTTACAACGACTCAATCCACCATAAAGCGGAATCAGAGAAGACGTTCTGTTGATTAGCAACGGTATACTACAGAAGACTGCGAAATCAAAACTAACCAACATCTAATTACATCGACATGGATACACACTGTCCGGGTCATCACAAGTTGTAATCAAGAATCAGCAATTCAGACCAAGGTCAAACAATTGCAAACACTAAATGGATTGAACGACAATACGAAAGAACATTTTAAGTTGAAAAAAAGAAAGCATCCAACAAAGACTACAAGAGACAGTATAGAAAAAGTTATTACCACACATATTCAGCGGAGTCGCAACAGTCAGAATGCTAATATGGGGAATATGGTGGATAAGTCAATGCCGATACAACAAAAGAAACCGACGACCACAACCAGCGAATCAATCGACTTTAACCCTTAGACAGATTTTCGTAAGTGGTGACGGGGGAGAATGTTGAAGCCATAATTCCATAATTTGGTTTTTTAATAAAAAGTTAGTTTCCTTAAAAATTACATATTTAAAATTTTTATTATTAGCTAAGAAAATTGTACAGTTTACATTAAATAAATCTTGACATAATTACTTCCGTCGTAAAAGGGAGGTATTGTAATCGTAAA
Source organism: Kuschelorhynchus macadamiae (assembly GCA_030620095.1). Taxonomy (NCBI): domain Eukaryota; kingdom Metazoa; phylum Arthropoda; class Insecta; order Coleoptera; family Curculionidae; genus Kuschelorhynchus; species Kuschelorhynchus macadamiae. The sequence goes on from JAUTXW010004096.1 coordinate 45,131, forward strand.
AAAATCACTCTTCGAGATTTTTTCGAATTTTCACGTTTTAGGGTCTCTAGATGACGAAAACATGTTTTCTCAATTCTGTCGGTCTGTCTGTCTGTTCGCGGCGTAGCTAAAAAACTACTTATCTGACTGACTTCAAATTTTGATCGCAAATTCAGAGTCATATGGGGATGACCTGGTAACATTTTGGTAAAAATCCAATATGGCGAAAGAAAATGGCGGCCTAGTGAAATGTTAAAAAAAATATATTATTAAAAAACTACTCAACCAATTTATCTCAAATTTTGCAAGAACATCAAGTATTATGTTGAAATCAAGTGGTAAAATTTTGATACGAATCCAAGATGGAGGAACAAAATGGCGGCATAATAAAATATTTAAAAATTCAGCCTGAAAAAACTGCTTAACTTCAAATTGTGTGCCATAACTAATTGTGGTATAGGGATCAAATAGTAAAATAGTGGTACTAATTCAAGATGGCCGAACAAAATGGAGGCCAAAATATTTGTAATCGTGAAAAAATCACCCTCCCAGGTTTTACACATCTTTTATCAATTCCGTCGGTCTGTCTGTCTGTTTGTCTGTCAGTTCGCGGCGTAGCTTAAAGACTCTTACCCGATTTACTTCAAATTTTGGTCAAAAATTAAGGCTCATATGAGGAAGACCTGGTAACATTTTGATAATAATCCAATACGGCGAAACAAAACGGTGGACTAGTGAAGTCTTAAAAAAAATATTATCAAAAAACTACTTATCCAATTTATCTCAAATTTTGCATAAACATCAAGTATTATATTAGAATCAAATGGTAAAATTTTGGTTCGAATATAAGATGGCGGTATAATAAAATATTTAAAAATTTAGCCTGAAAAAACTACTTAATTCATTGATTTTAAATTGTGTGCCATGCCTAATTGTGTTATATCGTGTAGTATCGTGAAGAAAATCACCCTCTCAGGATTTACATTTTACGTTTTAGCGTCCCTAGATGCCAAAAACATGTTTTATCAATTCCGTCGGTCCGTTCATCCGTCTGTGTGTCAGTTCGCGACATAGCTTAAATATTATTTACCCGATTGACTTCAAATTTTGACCAATAATTAAGGCTCATATGGGTATGGCCAGATAACAATTTGGTAAAAATCCAATATGACGGAACAACGTTAAAAAATGTTTGTTAGAGTGGTGTATTATTTGGGGTTAAGATCCAGTAAAAAAACAAGTATTTTTTAAATTGTCGACGTTTCGCAATTTAATTGTTGCATACTCAGGACACATAAAGATCTTATATCCCATTGTTCTGCATATATTACCCAAATATTAAGTTTCTAAATGGTTTTTGTTAACAATCCTTTTGTTGTTACGTTAGAGTGGTGTATTATTTGGGGTTAGGATCCAGTAGAAAAAATAACAGACTGTTTTTAAAAGTCGTTTCGCGACTTTATTGTTGCATCTTTAGGACACATATGTAGATTCTATATTCTGCATGAAACATATATTTTCAGTATTTACCCACTACGTTGGACCGCAGATATTTCCCAGATATTAAGTTTCTAAATGGTTTTCGTTAACGATCCTCTTGTTTTTATGTTAGAGTGGTATATTATTTTGGGTTAGGATCCAGTAAAAAAAACAAAAGTTTTTTTTCTAAATTGTCGACGTTTCGCAACTTTATTGTTGCATCCTCCGGACGTTTAAATTTTTTATATCCTGTATGATACCCATATTATCAGTCTTTACCTACTCCGTTAGTTCGCAGATATTTCCCAGATATTGAATTTCTAAATGGTTTTCGTTAACGATCTTCTTGTTGTTATGTTAGAGTGGTGTATTATTTGGGGTTAGGAAATATCTGCGGACCAATGGAGTAGGTAAAGACTAAAATGGGTTTCATACAGGATATAAAATCTGTGTCTTTTCAGTGAACATTCTTTATGTAAGCATGAATTCTAAACGCAAGAAAAAGACTTTAAGTTTTAATGAAAAATGTCTAATTTTGAACTATTTAGATAAAGGAAATAGCTTAAGATATGCTTTCCATCAGTTTAACGTTGGTAAATCTACAGTATTTGATATTAAAAAGAAGAAATGTGAAATTCGGCAATTTGTGGCAGGATCCTATGGGGGTATAGGTAGGTTTGGTTTTGTGTTATGTTGCTTTTTTATTTATAACAATATGTATTTGGGAATTGAAGGTAAACGGAAAATATTACGGAAAGCGGAACAACCAAAAATGGTAAAGGCGCTTTATACCTGGTATTTAAAGCAGCAGAAAAACATGTTCCTATCACATCAGAAATGTTGAGGGAAAAAGCAAAATTTTTCTACGAAAGAATTACCGGAAGAAATGTTTTTTTGCCAAGTAATGGGTGGCTGTGCAAATTTAAATCTAGGTACGGCATAAGATATTTAAAAGTTTGCGGGGAATGAGTCTCAAGCGACACCGCTGCTATGGCTACATTTCGAGAAACATTTTTAAAACTCGTTGCAGAAATGGACTTATCAGAAGACCAAATTTATAATGCAGACGAGACGGCGGCTTTTAGGAGAGTTATGCCTGGAAATCCTTGGGTTCATATAAATGAAAAATCAGCTCCTGGGAGAAAGATTTCGAATGACAGGGTAACTTTTATGCCAAGCTGCAATGTATCAGCGACTCACAAGCTGCCACTATTGGTAATCGGAAAATTTGCAAATCCGAGAGCGTTTAAAAACACCAACCTGCCTGTTATTTATAAAGCAACAAGTAGAGGGTGGATGACAAGAGACACTGATTGGTTTAATACTTGTTTCATCCCTTCTGTCACAAGACATTTAACTGACATTAATAGGCCGAAAAAAGCTTTACTTCTTCTCGACCATGCACCGTCGCATCCACCTGATGGACTCAATCAAAATCCAAAATTTCAAGTGTTTTCTCTTCCTCCAAATTGTACTACCTTAATTCAACTCATGGATCAAAATCTCATACAAAACATTAAAGTGGGATACAGAAAACTACTACTACAAAATATAATTTTCCAAGAACATGACGATGTTTTCAATGTTCTCAAATATTACAATCTGAGAGATGCTGTTGCAAATTTAAACCGGGCATGGCAGAGTATTAGTGTCAATAACATAAAAAAGAGTTGGTCACAATTGTGGCCAGACAAATGCAAGTGGGATGAAGAAGACGAACTTCCATTGGCGGTCTTAGCAAAAAGAAACACGGATGAATTGGCTGAAATTAGGAAAGATTTACAGAAACTCGAAGGAACAGACCAGCAGGCTGAAGATGAAATACGTGAGTGGGTCACAGGAGAAAAAGAAATCGATCGATGAAGAAAACGATACAAGCGAGCAGGAAGGTAATGAAGGACAAAATCATTCCCAAAACAAAATAAAAAAGTTAGATGCAGTGAAAGCATTTTCGCTTTGTATTCAATGGGCCGAAGAAAATAAAGTTGGCATACAAGATATCCAGCTATTACAAAAATTATCTGAAAAGGCAAAGGAAACTCATTTAGGATCTTTAAAACAAACAACTATTGCTGACTACATGTTAGGTAAATAAGTTATATATCACATTTATGTATGTACCTTTATAAATTCATTCAATAATATATCAATATGAATATGCAGGTATATCAATAAAATTTTGGTTTTATATTTTTTCTGTATGTATATATAACAATATGTATGTTATTTTATATTTTATATGTACGTTCATAATATGTATGTACGCGTACATAATATATATGTTTTCATATATGTAACTAAATTTACATTAAGTTTTAAGATTTTAGAATTTTTTTGTGTTGATGTGTCCTATGTTTTTAATTTTGTATGACATAATTAAAAATAAATACTTGAAAAATAACGTTTTTATAATATTCAGAAATTCGGACAACCCTAAAAGTCGAACGGACCCTAGTCCCATATGTGTCCAGGCTTTTGAAGCTGTACTGTAATAATTCATAACGAGGAAAGTTCCGGATAAAGCAATTTACCGATTTTTTTAATATTATGTTTATAACACGAAGTATAGTAACCTGACATTGACTGCATCACATTCAAGTTCAATCGATAGCGTAATTGGACCCCGTTATGCAACAAAGAACCAAGCGACATTTTGGGTGAAAATGAGTTACTCACATTTTCTAATCTATAATTCTGTTATCCATATTTTGCAACAAAGAACCAGGCAATAATTTGCTGTTCACGCCATCTATTGATCTAAAGAACCAACAGAAAACTTTAATATGTGTTTTCTATATTTTTCAACAAAAGCCCAAGTGTAGTTGGTTCTATATTGCAAGTTGGCAGTTGTTACGTTTTTAATTTGGGAGAACCAATGCTACTTGGATCCGTTTTGCATATTATTTAGTTTGACATTTGGGTCCTAAATGTATTTTGTGTGCTACAAGTGATTGTTGTTTATTTAAAAAATGTTTAGCAAAAGAACAATATTGATGGTGGACAGGGTTAGAAGAGAAATGGTTATGGCAATTTCGCCAGAAACCGCAGATAGTTCGGTAAGTTGGATTAGAAAATTAGTACTTTTTATACTTTTACCTTTAACACATAACCTCAACAATTATTGTTCTTGTAAATAGTGTTTGTTTTTTCTTATTTTAATAGTAAATATTGTCTATAGTGTTCGCTATAAATTATATTAATCCTTATTAGACTTAAAATTAAAGCGATTTGATTTATTTACTGAAAAATGCAGTTGGTTCCTTATTGCAAATTTCATTTGCTCAAAAGGAAAAGTTGGTTCCTTGTTGCGAATATTTACTTTTTATTACCGTCTCAGTTTTTCTTATAAAATTAATGAAACAAGGTAAATATTGCAGCTTACTAGAAGGGATACTTTTATTGTGTCAAGTTGCACATAAATCAATTTCATTGAGGTTGTACTTGGAGTATTCACTCATAGTAGATTTATTTTTTTACAGGGCTTAGAAGAGTGTGGTCCGAATGCTAGTACAACTAATGAGTACCGAAGTTCCATGTTACAAAACCCTCCTATAAGCTTCAATGCTACCGGAAATTTAAATCAGAATTTTGAAGTTAACGATATTGAAGAAACTAACACAGTAAGTCGATCTTTTTAAAAGCTTTTATTTAACTTCACCTGCAGTTAATATGTTTTTTGTGTGTCAAATTTTGCAAGTAAGCTTTGAAGTATTATAAACCCGGTGACAATTCGATATTATGGTGTCAAATGGTGAATATGTTATACAGGGTGCGCAAAAAATCTTAAATAGTAAAAATCAGTTCTGATTATTGGAAATGACTGAAGTTTGGTATATATATAAACCGGGCGACGACAGTGCAATATTGTAGTGTCAAATGGTGAATATTTTATAAAAGGTCTATTGCAATTAAATTAGATTTAAATATTTTATGCAAAAAATGTTAAATAGTACAAAGGAAATCTCAGTATCGAAATTGACTAAAATTTTATGTACATGTGTAATCTAGTCAATGTCTTATACAGGGTGTGTAAAAAAACCTAGCAAAAAATATAAAATAAAATAAATTTAGAAAAAAAATCTAAAAAGCACTGTTAAACTGGGCTATTAATATATATTTTTTCAGGATTCAGAAGAGTGTGTTCCGAATACTAGTACAAATAATAATGAATACCGAAGTTCCGAATTACAAAACTCTTCTGAAAAATTTAATGATACTGAAAATTTAAATCAGAAATTTGAAGATAACAATATTGAAGGCATTAAAACATCCGACGACAACATTCGTTCAGAAGAACTAAATAAAAATGGTGAACTAGAGAACGAATCCAACACAGTAAGCTGTTCTTCTTTATTTAGAATATAGAAAAATTATATGCAAACAAAAAAAATAGCGACCTCATTAAAAAATATTATGAAAAAGTAAATATTGCGTCTTAGTGGAAGGAAGATTTTTATTGTGTCAGTTTGCTAATAATTCAATCTCATTAAAGATATGCTTAGACTATTTACTCGTAGTTGTTTTAAGGGTAATTTTTTTTAGGGCTCAGAAGAATGGGTTCCCAATATTTGTAAAAATAATGAATACCTAAATCCCGAATTACAAAACCTTTCTGAAAAGTTGGAAGATACTGAAAATGTAGATCAGAATATTGAGGTTACGGATCTTGAAGGCTTTGAAGAATCCGACCACGATTCTATCAAGGACAAGGATTATGAGCCAAATTCTTCCGATGAATTATCTGATGAATCATTTGAGAATAATCAACAAGAATTGCCGTCAAATAAAAGCAATATTGGTGTAGTCTCAGAATATTTGGGACGTCCGAAAAAAGGAAGAAAAAGAAAGTACGAGGGACAGGACAGAACAACGAGGAAGAGACTCACAAACAGCAATAAAGAATATTATTCAGCTAGAGGAAAACTGGTTCAGCCAAAGCATTTTGTTGAATACAAATGTTCTTGTGCCATGAAATGCGACCAAAAAGTATCTGTCGATGAGAGGAAATATTTTTTTGACCACTATTGGAACTTAAAAGACTATAACGTTCAAACAACCTACTTAACGACGTGCATTAGGGAGCAAAACATCAAAAGAAAAAGTACTGCTGCCAGAAATCCAGAAAAGCGTCAGTTTTCCAGACAGTACTTTATTAACAAAAATCTGGTTTGTAGAGACATGTTCGTTAAAACGTTACATATATCAACTAAACGTGTTAATACATCACTCTGTAAGCTTAGAAAGTTATCAACACTTGATCGTCGAGGTGTTGCTGGTGGTCATAACAAAATTACCGATGAACAAAAAAACGCGGTTATCAATCATATTAATAAATTTCCTCGTTACAGGTCTCATTATTGTCGAGCAAGAAAAGACAAACAGGAATACTTAGCAGAAGGAACAACACTTACGGTCATGTATAGACTTTACCGAGATGAAAACCTAAATACAGTCAGCTTCTCCTCCTATAAGAAAATTTTTCTAAACGACTTTAATTTAAAATTAAAAAAACCAAAGAAGGACACTTGTAACAAGTGTGACACTTTCGATATAAAGATAAAAAACTTACCTGAAGGAGAGGAAAAAGATAAAATCACTTTAGAACACAGCGTACATTTGGAGGAGGCAGAGAAAGCTAGGGATAAAATGAATAGTGATATTAAAAAAGCAACCCAAAATAAGGAAATAGAAACACTGACTTTTGATATGGAGAAGGCACTGCCATTACCACGTCTTAATACAAACATTATATTTTATAAAAGACAGTTGTGGCTCTACAACTGCGGGATATTTGCAGGAAAAAAGGCAAAGTCTACTTTAAATTTGTGGCTTGAAGGAGAGGCTGGTCGCGGTGCCCAAGAAGTGGGCTCTTGTTTGCTACTATATATTGAAAAATGTGTCTCAAAAATCACTAAGAAACTCATATTATGGAGCGACTCCTGTGGGGGACAAAATCGAAATATAAAAATGATTTTAATGCTTAAATGTGCTCTTGAAGTATCCACACACCTCGAAAGCATAGAGTTGCGGTTTTTAGTATCAGGGCATAGTTTCCTGCCCAATGACAGTGATTTTGGTGATGTGGAATGCGTTCTCAAAAGACACACTAAAATGTATTCCCCTGAAGACTACATCCAGGTTATGAAATCCTGTAGAAGGAAACACCCTATTGAAATAGTAACCATGAAAAAAGAAAACTTTGTCAGTACCCTAAAGCTTGAAAAGGAAATAACTAATAGAAAAAAAACTTGCCAGGAAGAAAAAATAAATTGGCTAAAGATTAAAGAAATAAAAATTCTAAAAGAAAAGCCGTATAGTATATTTATCAAAACAACCTATGAAGAAACCGAAGATTATAAAGAAATTGATATTAAAAAGGGAAAGGGAAAACCACAAAAAATGCCATTCTCTCAGTATTTGCAACCTCTTTGGCCCAATGGAAAGCCTATAGCGGAAGCAAAACTTAAGGATATAAAAAGCTATCTACATCTAATTCCTATGGCAGATCATCCCTTTTATGTTAACCTTATTGGTGATAATACAATCGAGGAGGACCTACAGGGATATAATGCAGATTTAGATTTCCAGATAGAAGAAGACTAAGGATTACAAAAAATATTTTGCAACGAGGAATCAGGTGTTTTTCTTTCTTCATTTTGTGACCCTCGCCTCGTTAGATTATACTAATATGAAATTGTAAAAAAGAATACCGTTTTTCTTTCTAAAAATTTATAATCTAAGATTATGAGAATAATTTTGTATTAATTTTTTCCCAGAAACATATTTTTGTTAATTGGTTCCCTGTTGCATAATCGTTTGCATTCAAAAAATGTATTTTTCAACAAGGAACCAGGTGTTTTTTTTCTTATTGTAATGAAAAAAATTTGCTCATTTTGTGACCCTCGCCTTGCTAAAATTGTAAAATAATAAAATCCTAAAAAAGAATACCGTTTTTTTCTTTTCAGAAATTTATAAATTAAGATGATGAAGAAAATTTTAATTTCATTTTTTCTCAGAAATATATTTTTGTTAGTTGGTTCCCTGTTGCATAACGGGGTCCAATTGTTTGTACCTGTTCTGTATAAATGATTGTTCAGAATAGGAAATAAACTAGTATCGAATCGTATAGCATTGTATACTCATTTAAATATAGTACTAGTACACAAACCTACGAAAACCTTCTCTGCTCATCACGACCGTAGGGATAAATATTCTCCTATATCATGAAAGGCAGGGTTCTTCCTCCTCTTTTGTCAACCTCATGATTTGATTATAGGAATATTCCTGAGTCAAATTAACTGAAGAATATGTGGTTGAGAATAACTCTGTATGTTATGTTGATATACGTATTGCGATTATACCTAATCTGATAAAATTTGGTAATAGATTAATATGATTATTCCAGACTAGTTTTTACTTTGTCACCGTATTACGGGCAACAAGAGTGACGAAGTTCTCGGTAGCGTAGTTTATTATTATATACATTCTTGTGGGATTTATCACTCTACATAATAAGAATTGTAGCTCTGAAAAAATGAGTTGGACATTGTATCCATAAATAATAAAAGTCAAGTGGAAATGGAGTACACATGTAACATATAGTTAAATGTTTAAATGTTAATTTTTTTTAAATTTAGTTGAAATTCGACTTGCAAGTCGTAATTTAACTAAATTACGACTTGCAAGTCTAAATTTAATTAAATCGTATCTTGCACGTCGAGATTTAACAAAATTTCGGAATACTAATCGAAATTTAACGAAATCACAACTTGCTAGTTAAAATTTAAGTTTTTTGTATCTTATTTATTGCGGAAACTGCGAAATATCTCAGGTACCGCATACCTGAATTTAAATAAAAATAAGTACATTTAGCTAAGAAAATAAGGGTCTAATACCATAATTTAATATATTACCCTCAGTATTACCTTTTATTAAAATACCTGAAACCCAAAGAATTGAAATTTTAATTATACTGGATTATGGGGGTAGAATGCGAAATCTGTAAGATGTTTCTAACATTTTAATGACAAATATCCCAAGAGAAATCCAATAACTAAATCTACCGTAAGTATAATTAACAAAAAATTCCGTGAAACTGGAAAGGTCAAAGATACTGTACGATAAGGATCACGATTGGCCCTTGGAATTTTGTGAAACCAATCTGATTTTGTCAATCAAATTTTATTTTGAATGGAAAAGTTAACAGGCGTAATTGTCGATATTGGGCCAAGGAAAATCCATATTGGATACGTGAAAATTGTAATCATTTTCCCCAGAAGATAAATGTTTGGTGTGGTATAAAGTGTGAAAAATAATCACTGGCCGACAAAAATTTTTTTTTGTTGTAACACAAATTAGAATAGCATAATCTAATAGAATGGATCTATCCAAATACGAAAATGATAAATAGAAAGTTGTAGCACGTAGGGTTTTCTTGTTAGAGTTGTAGAACCATATCAAATTATACGATACTTAATATCTAGAGAAAAAATGATTTCAGAAAAATCTTAACCCTGTTTATTGACTATGTTTACAGTTTTCGCCTACTAAACATACCATACATCTAAGAGAAAAGCAAACTAGAAAAATATTAACTTAAAACACTAATTAAACTTTATAAAAACCAATAGTAGTCACCCATCATAGCTGGATCCCATCGTCCTTGGCACCGAATTTCCGTTGTTCTGATATCTTGGTGAAACCTTTCAACCTGCTCGTCACTAACAGCTCCCAAATTTTTAGGAAAAACTGACAGATGGGAATAGAAGTGAATTTTTAATGACATTCTGGCACCAAGCTCTTTATAGGCATCTAAGAGTTCATTAATTAATTGTTCATAATTTTCATCCATATTGTTGCCTAAAAATCCTCTTACTACATTAACAAATGAATTCCCTGCTCTGAGTTTCTACCTGGTAAGCTTTTCCGTAAAATTGACATCGTCTAGCAATTTTCCGATTGGTGGCCTAATAAAAATGCCTTCTTTTAATTTGGCATCACTTAACTGGGGAAAGACTTGTCTTAGGTATTTAAATCCATTGCCATCTTTATTCAAAGCCTTCAAAAAGTTTTTCGTCAGCCCAAGTTTAATATGAAGAGGAGGCAAAAGGACATTTTTGGGATCAACAAGAGGATATAAATTTAACATTTTGAGATCTCGGTTGAAATTCGCTTCTTTCTGAAGTCCCACTAAAATCGCTACAACTTTTATGTCCCCACATATCTGCAATTTATACCTGTTTGTTTATTTTATCCAAAATTGTGCGCATATTTTCATAATTTTATTTCATTGCGACGGAATGGGCAACTGGTATAGAGGGTTTTAAATTTCCATTGTGCAATAACACAGCTTTTAAGCTATATTTAGATGAGTCTATGAATAAGCGCCACTCACGGGGAAAATGTTCAATATCGAATTCCTGTATTAAACTGTCTATATCAGTACACGCGCACAACGAATTTTCCATACTGTAGAATTAAGAAAACATAGCATTTCTTTTTCTGAAATTCGTAATTTTTGTTTCTTTGGCCAATAGATTCCATTCCTTAAGACGGAAACCCAGAAGTTCTGACTGTTGCTTGGATAACCCCAAATCACGTACTAAATCATTTAATTCACTTTGAACAATCAAATGTAGCTCACCGGAACTGGGTCCTGTGGTAAAAGTGGGATCGGTGCACTGTTCTTCTGAGCTGCCTGATGATGAGTTATCTCCATTATCTCCCAAATCAATAGCTTGCCAATTTAAAGGCGCAATCGGCACTGGCAAATTTGCATTATTAGGAACAGGTCGTATGGCAAATTGCAAATTTGGATATTCTATATTGTGCTTTCCCTTTTTGGAATAACCTTCAGTCTTTGTCAGGCAACAACAATCGTCATAATGATTGGTGGGTTCTCGCCATACCATTGGAACTGCAAAAGGCATACTTTTTCTCGTTCCCTTCATTCACTGCACCAATGATACACTACAACTAACACAGCACACATGGGGAGCCCACCGCATATCTTCATCACCCCTTAACACACCAAAATATTTAAAGCAGGCTTTTTTACATTTTCGGAAAAAATTCTCCACAAATATAACAAAATTTGTCAGGAGAAATTTTTCAACTTCGACGCGTTTGACTTGACATTCTCATCTTCACATACACTTGCTTATCGATACACAGGGAACCATTCAATTCGAAACTCAACAGAATAGTGATGTTTAACGCTTATTTTATGTCGAATGTTGTAAACAACCCAGTCTAGGTAATTTTCCGTTGTAAAATGGACCCATTTTAGCCGCCCCACAATAAAATTGTTTACCTGCCGATATAAGCTAATATTATTATTTACCTACTTTATATTATTGATTCTTTATCTTGGTATTGTTTCTTTCCACTATTCTAACTTTTCGCTTAAGTGTTTTTCTTTCATTCAATTGTTTAACGATGTTTATTATTATTCTACCAGTCGGTGTTGGTCTATCTAGAAACCGTCTATGATATTCGTTACGAGCTATGGATGCATTTTTTCCATGTAAATAAAATAATTCTATCATGTCGAGTTTCTCTTCTTCCGAATAACCCATCGTCCAACGTATTAGATATTAAAAATACTCGTAAATAGATACTTCTGACCAGAAAACGTCAAAAAGGCGTCGTTCATTGCAATTGTCTTGACCATGGCTCCCTATGTTTTAACGTAAATTACCTTACCATTTCTTTAATGTTTAAAAGCTTATATATCCAAAACTAATTGACAGGATATATTAAAAGTATATATATTTAAAATTAGAAAAAAAAAGATCTTCAAGAATATGATTTAATATACAGGGTGTTTCATTTAAAAAAACTGACAACCTGTCAAAATTTGACATTTCCAAACATATTTTCGCACTTATGATATAATATTCTAAATCTTCATAAGAAACCCAACAACTTTTGTATTTACGACATTTCTGTATCTATTCAAATAAACTCTCTAGGTGGGTGGAAAAATATACGGGAAAACCCTGTACATATTTTCATTAAATTTCTCACTTTTGTTACACGCTGTATATGGATAAAAATAAGGGGTAAAATTGTTATGAATGTCTTATGTAAAATATTCTGATTATATCTGTGGTAATAAAATAAAATTATATGATTATTCCAGACCAGTTTTTACTTCGTCATCGCATTATGGGCCAAGGGTGCGACGAAGTTCTCGGTAACGCGAAGTCGAACGGTTTGTTATAATGTAAACACTAATATTACTCTCTAGTGGGATTCATCACACTACATAATATGAATTGTAAATTAGCTCTCTCAGGCAAACAAGGACAGAGAGGGTCATTGTATCCCTAATAAAAGCTAATTGGAATCGGAGTACACATATAGTTACGTATTACGGTTATCGAGAGGTCCTGCCGACCGCGGCACACTTGATCATTGGAAACGACAGCTTAAATTACACACTTCCTGCAGTTCTTGCGGTGACCTCTGCACTCACTGTAATCGCTGCAGATTACGATAAAAAGTGGCTTATGTAATGTTTTCAAATAATGCTACTACGATATAGGTAACGTAATCAGTTAAATCTAAATCCTTTTTGTTGCATTTTATTACTGATATAGAACAGGATTTTAACTAAATATTCGAAGGATATTTTTCCTTAGAGAGTATGTGGTTAAAGCTTGTAATTCTGTAACTAAATTGTCAGAGGAGGTATGAAGGCTTTACTGCAGTGCGATTGTTACATAACAATTATTGCTAACTGATGGATATTGTTAGTTTAAGAACAAATTGTATTCTATTGACCGAAAGATTTGTTAAACAAATATTATTAAAAAACTTTTTATGCAATTTACTTAAAATTTTGTACAAAACTTAAATATTATACATTTTTATTCTCCCCTTTTCAAAGTTTATGTCTGCGTAATTTCACTAGTTTATTTTTCTTATTTATCATTTACACAAAACAGCGAAGCGGGGGTTATGAGTAGGGATGACAATTTTTTCGATATATCTATGACTAAAAGTATATTGATAGTTTATACAATTTGGGAAATGTATCTTTTTTACTTTGTAGCAGGTGTAGGGAAAAATATAGTAATACATATTTTTTAGATTAGCTTATATGTATATTAGTTATATTGCTACAAGTAAAATCAATCTATCGATTTAAATATTTTACTATCTAGCCTCCAAATGTTAACGAGTTCTGATATTGCACCTTGCTTTAATATTGCAGCGGGGATATTACGACTTGAAAATTTTAAAACAGTAATATTAATATAAAGATAATTTATTTTAAACAATATAAAATTTTAAGGATAGGTTTTTGCTTTTAGCTTTAATTTAATTTGCTGGAAAAGTCTGAGTCTTTGGATATGTCCTAAAATTTCGCTTAAAAATTTCCATTTTAAAATTTCGAAAAAGTCGAGTTGAGACATCAACTTTTAATGTTTTATTTTGAAATTAGTTAGATTTTCAATAACTTTCCGACACCCGTGACTAAAAAAATGACTAAAAAAAAATATATAAATGTATGCTGGACATTTTCTAAAACTTTCCATATTTAACCTTATAACATGCCTGCAAATGTATTCCAAGTTTTATGACCTCCTTGTGTTCTCGACGAATTTATAATGCAAAGTGAGTTTCCCTGTTCTAGTTTACAAGGCATAATTTTGCTCAAGGATCCTTCTAAAAGGTTGGGTTTAAGGATAGTGTTTGATATTCATATAAAACACTTGACCTTTTATACGCAGAGAAGAAGGTAGTGATAAGTACGTCCAATGTTGTCCCTTTTTAAAAATATCCCGGGTTTAGAGGGATTTTGATTTAATCATTGAGCTAAAATATAACTTAACATCTTTTTCTAAAAGAAAATAAGCATCATATAAATTAGCTTTTTTTATTTTGACGTACAGGGTGTTCCAGTTTTTCTAGGTGCCCCATTACTTCTATACTTATATTAGTATTCTATACCAACGGCATTTTCTTTTATACTTCCTCATTACGAATTACAAACGATGCACTTGCAATGCAAATCATTGGTTCAATATTCGCTTTAACGTCTACATTGACCGAACGTAAGCGTATGGTGTTGTTCTCCCGCTTTCCGACAGTCAGTTGTTTCGCAGGAATTAAAAACGAACGCACGTTTACACCGTATGCGTGCAGTGTTGTCCGTGCGGTCTTGTTCGTTAAGCGAGTACGCACCTTTAGATGATCAGAACATGTCAAGAAAAACTCTTTTTTTCGTGGCCATTAAGTGACGTTAATATATTAATACCGCAGGCAATTAAGAAGACCATGGTTCGTGTAATTAAACGGTGTCAAATTGAAATTACCATAAAATGTTTCGCCCTCGATTGCACTTGGCAGGATTCATTACTCCGCGTAATTTGAATGCTAAATGAGCTCCATTTTTTTTGACGATGGGTAATGCTTTTACGCACGAATTCCCTTCTGGTAGAAGGGAAAACAGTGTGGCACTCGATGCTCTATCAGGTTTTCACCTGTTAGGGTCCACAATACCCACTAAACCCCAACGGGCTCCCATCAGATGGACTATCATTGACTAGCCAAGGATCCTGCGATGGGGTTGATGCCGTCCTTCCGGGACAAGCTCCTTTAAAGGACGTGGTCCTCACGGTGTCGTGGGGGGACGTCCTCGCTTGGCAGGATGTTTTTGCCACCTCTCGATACTTGTAGACATCTGAAATAAAAGAGACTATTAATAAAGAAAAGTGTCGTCTTACCAGGTTCAGATATTTTTCCGCTATCCTCCTTTCGTCTGTCTGGTTTGCCGCTGCCTGCGCCCTACTGTCCCATGGTCCAGTTTGCCGTTGCCAGTGTCCCTCTGTCCAATACGCCTGGTGGTCTTCGTTTCTGGGTCCTCTTCTGGGCCTTCAGCGACACTGCTGTTCCGTGATCCTGCAGTGTTGAGGCTGAGGTGGGGTGTTCTTTTACCTCAGGTTCAACGGCAGCTTACGCCGGAGCCAGTTGAGGTACCTGGGATCCTCTTCTTTTACCTCAGGTTGAGCTGCAACTCACGCCGGAGCCAGCTGAGGTACCTGGGAGTCCTCTTCTTGGAGTATGTTGGCCACTTATTGATACTCTAAAGGTTTCTGTGAGCAAGATCTAGTTTCTGAGGAGCACGGAGACTCAGAAATTTCGATTTGCCCATTCGCATCCTTGAGTATATTAGTGCAGGAGCACGTGTCTAGATGTTCTATTCCTTGTCCAATTGTTGCGAATTGCTAAAGCTAGTGGATCATAGTCTACCAGGTCATGCAGGTTTTCGTTGGGGTGATTTTCGGCTGTCCTGAAGGCTCGGGTGGCCTTTTGCCACATGAAGTCTTCAATAGGTGTCCTGCAGGTCCTCATTCCTGATAAACCATGGGGCATCAGCTGCCATCCTAATAAGTTTGTTTTCAATCCTCTTCAGCTTCATAAGATGGGATTTAGAAGCGTATCCGAAGGATGTGGAGCCTTAGGTGAGTTGGCTCCTTGTTACTGTTGTGTTGCACACTGTCCCATTTCGCTTTTTCGACAGAGCAATGGATAACGTTTACCCATTGCTTGTCTGGTCTTTATCCTCGCAGCGTTGATATGGTTGTTCTATGTCAAGCTTCTATCCATGGTCATCCCTAGGTACTTGGTCTAGTTTGACCAAGGGATTTCTACGTCTCCAACTCGGATTCTGGCTCTTGAAGCCAGTCTCCTACGCTGGAATAGGATTGCTTGGGACTTCTGGGGGTTGATCTTAACCTTCCATTTGACACACCAGACGTGAAGGTTATCAATGTCTTCTTGCTGTCGTCTAACCATGACCTGGGTGCTTCTGCTTTGATGTAGGATGGCTGTGTCATCAGCGTAGAGTGCCATTATGCCCTCTTCTCCGATTGGAACGTCGTGTGAGAAGATGGAGTATAGTATGTGCCCCAGCACAGACCCTTGTGGTAGTCCAGCTATTAGTCCTCTTGGAGCTGAATGTGAGTCATTCACCTTGACTGCGAATGATCGTTTTTCGATGACGATGACCTATGCCTTTCGTTGGCCATCGCACTCTATCCTTTCTTGGGGAAGTATTTCAGCATCTTATTAGTAATGCCGTCGACTCCAGGGGCTTTCTTAACCTTCAGTTTCCTGATGATGTCTCGAACTTCCCCGGGTGATACAGGATGTGGATTTTGTTGTGGTAAAATCCAAGCATCCAAGTCTCCAACTGAGTCATTGACCTCTTCGGTGTGCTCTTCGTCCTCCTTTGGATGTTGATTTAGCTGACTTTGTTGAACTATGGCGTCCGCTAACGCTTCAGCTTTGTCGTCATCGGTGTAGATTGATAGAATAGGACGTTTGTCCATTCTAAGAGCACGTTGCATCTGCCAGGCTGTTTGGTGTTACTCGTCTAAGAAACTCAGTTTTTTCTGTCACTTATTGTTTATGTGCTCTTGTAACCAATCTCTCCAAAATTGGAAGTGTCGGTTTAGAGGAGTCCTGTCCTCTCCCTCGTGGGATCTGGCGTAGATCCTGCGGAGGCGTCTGTTGGTCCTGATCTCATTTCCGAGAATTTCAGGAAGCTCCTCGGTTTGTCGATGCCTGCTTATGTCTTCCACTACTGTATTTTCCTGGAACGCATTCAGGATGGCTGTCTCTAAACGTCTTATGGCCTCATCTAGTCACTGAGGAGCGCGGGTATCAGGGATTTCGATTGCAGCTTTCAGACGCCTTTGATAGGCCTTCCAGTCGGTCGTCTTCTTGGTGTTGTGGTTCACTCTGTTGAGGTTTACTCCTAGCTGCAGGAGTACCGGGTAGTGGTAGGATGTACCTTCATTCAGAGTGTTTATGTCGAGCTCTTTCCTCATGTTTTTCAGGAGTGCAATGTCCAACACAGTTAATCTCCCGTTTCCACGGGGGAGGTGTGTTGTTTGCTCTGATTCTATTATGGCGAGTCTGTAGTCTTCGCTAGAGTTCTAACCACAGTACACCACAACTTGTTACGTTCTGGACGCGCATTTCGCTAACCAAGTTAGCATCATCAGCAGGTCATATTGATGGTTAGCGAAACGCGCGTCTAGCACGTAACAAGTTGTGGTGCAGTGTGGTTACAACTCTTGTATTTTGATCTATCTCCCACCACAGGTTCCAGTGTTAGGACAGTCTCAAATAAAGCTCTGTAACTTTGAAATTATTTAAGATATCAAAGTAAAATAAAAAATCGGTAAAATTCCTTTATCCGAAACTTCCCTCGTTATGGATCTTTTTTCTTATTACGAATAGTGAAGTGTGACCCAATTTAGTTCAGTACGTAGTCTTTTAGTAACGAGTCTCTATTCGGACGCGAGAAAGAAAGCTTCGAAAATGCCAAATGTGATTTTAACGAAACGTCAGCAAAACTGTTCTTTTCAAAATGGCAGTAGCGAACGGATGTACACCCTGAAGTAAAAGGCATTATATTTTTCCATCCTCCGTGAAGGACTAAGAATCAACATACACACGTATATATATATATATATATATATATATATATATATATATATATATATATATATATATATATATATATATATATATATATATATATATATATATATATATATATATATATATATATATATATATATATATATATATATATATATATATATATATATATATATATATATATATATATATATATATATATATATATATATATATATATATATATATATATATATATATATATATATATATATATATATATATACATATTTATTTATTCTGTCTTTTTAAACATTTTTAATCGGTCTCATTGGGCTCCACCATATTGGATTCCTACCAATTTTTTACTAATTTCTACCTATACCACACTTGATCTTTGGATATAATAAGTAGTTTTTACATTGACACATATCGCAATTTTGTTACGTCACGTGGAATTCGTTTTAGTTTATTCTTATATCATATTTAACATTTCTGCAAAATTTAAACTCATTTGAATAAGATTTTTTACATTGATTTTAAAAAAAATTATTTGGTCGCCCTTTTGCCTTTTGTTGCGCCATCTTGAATTCGTATCACAATTTGACCAGTTTATCTCTATATCACACTTAAAGCTAGCATAAATAAGTAGTTCTTTTTTCAGGCTGATTTTTTAAATATTTTATTAGGCCGCCATTTTATTTTGCTATCTTATATTCATACCAATATATTACCAGTTCATTCCTATGTAGCACTTTGGATATTTAGTAATAATTTCTTTAACGCTTTACTGGGTCGCCATCTTTTTCCGGTTTATTGAATTTTTACCAAAATATTACCAGGTCAAGCCCATGCGACCCTTAATTTTTGAAGTCAATCTGATGAGTAGTTTTTAAGCTATGTCGCGAACTTTAGAGATTAATTCTTACTCAAGCTGATAGACAAACCGACAGACGAACTGACGGAATTGACGTTAAAACTTGAAGATATATAAAACGTCAGAGGATTATTTATTGACGATTTCACAAACATTTTATTTGGCCGCCATATACAGTACCACAGTTTTACTAGCTAGTTGTGGCACATAATGAAACCAGTCCATTGTATGTATTTTGTTCCGCCATCATGGATTCGTACCACAATTCCACCAATTGTTTCCTACATAATAGTTGATTTTTGTGCAAAATTTCAGATTAATTGAATAAGTAGTTCTATAGTCTTTTCACTAGGCCATCATTTTGTTTTGCCATATTTGGTCATCCTCATATGACCGTTAATTTTTGACCGAAATTTGAAGTCAATCGGGTAAGTTGTTTTTTTTTGCTATGCCGCTAACAGACAGACCGACAGAATTTAGAATTTCAACATCTAGGCACCCTGAAACGTAAAAATCAGAAGATATCTGAGAAGGTGATTTTTTCACGATTACAATACTTTCCTTTTACGAGGGATGTAATACATTCAATAAGTAGTTTTTACACTGGTTTTTTAAGAACGTCATTTTGTACCATCATGTACGTATCAGTTTATTCCTGTATTACATTTAATTTTGCTGAAAGATCTGAAGTCTATTGAATACGAAGATTTTTACGTTGTTTATTTTTGGACATTTTATTTGGCCGACCGCGACATTTTGTTCTTCAATTTTGAATTCGTATCACAGTTTTACCAGTTTATCTCTAGATAATACTTAACGCCTGCTCAAAATTTGAAATTTTCTAAAATAGAGGTTTTTTAAATAATCTATTAGGGCGCTTATTTGGTTTGCTGTCTTGGATTCGTACCAAAATATTACATGATTTATAAGTAACACTTTTTTTTTTGTGAAAAATTTGAGGTAAATTTACGAAAGCGTAGAAGGACCACAATTTTTTTATTTTTATTTTTGTAACAAATTCCGACTTCTAACTCGGAATTCCGACTTCTAACTCTATCTCGGAATTCCGACCTCTATCTCGGAATTCCGACTTCTAACTCGGAATTCCGACTTCTAACTCGGAATTTTGACTTATAGTAGTGTTTTCACATAAATGTTCCAATTTTTGCTTTGGATGCGTTGTCCAGTGACTGCACATTTAATAATTATCCTTGTGATAAAGACATTTATGACTTGTGTAAAATATTAATTGCTGAAAATGTCTAGAAATAGTATCTAGTATGATAAAATCTAACCCCTGAAGGTAAAGAAGACAAAGAAATTTTAATAAAAGAGGAGAAAATAAATAAATAATTAAATTCTATCCCTTGTAGAGACACCATGGACGGCAATGCAAGCCAACCTATTTATAGGATGCTTTTACCGACATATCTATAAATAATATCAAGTATAAATAAAAAGTGCAGCGAATCTCTAAAGAGTAGATAATTAAATAGATTTTAATAAATAAGAAAAAAGTATATTTTACCCCAAGTAGACTCCCTCGGATGGTAGTGCAAGCCAAAATATTTATAGGGGGCTATTACCCCGATGTCTGGAAATAATATATATTATGAATTAATGTAGCAGCGGGTTTCGGAAAGTGTAGAAAATTCAAATTAAATTTAGTAAAGTAGGAAAAATTCAATTAATTTAATTACCAATGTGTCTAGAAATAACAACTTTAGGAATAAAAGTGACAGGATTAGAAAACTGAAACAAATTTTATTGAATCAGAAAAGTCATATTTTCATACTATGTCCCAGGTCCCGGACAAAACTAGGTAGTCAAAATATTAATTTTAAGTTGTTGTCAGTAGGTCTAATAATAATATATAGCATGCATAAAAGTGGCAGTGAAGTCCTTAAGGGTAGAAGACCCCGGCTTGCCGAATCATTCCAATATATTAATGATGTGTCTATTACAAACTTTTATGACAAGTAGAAGAAGATGCAAAACGGGTAATGAAACTGAAAAACGTAAATGACTGGGAATGTTAGTCTGGGAAAGAGTCTATAATCAGTAATGAAGTCTACTGTATTAGATATTTTGTCAGCAAACCACGTATATCAAGTTACACATTTTGATATTTTGGACAAATTAAAAGAAATACCTATTCCTTTTGTTGGGTGTGATCAACACGAAAAAAATTTACAACTACGATCATTGAGTTGTACCTTGTCACTAGAATGCGCTTTATTTGTAAAAAGGTTTACCGAATAGATAAGGCAAAAAGAAAGAAAAATAAGGTGCTTGAAGAAACAATCAAAATTATAATTAACTTTTCACTGTGTTCCTGTAGTCTGTTTTGATAGACTGATGTCCTTCCACAAAGTTAGAAATAAGACCTACAACGGAAACTTGATTTATGAGGATGTGATTTGCTAAGACTTTTTTTTGCTGAAATCATGTTACAGACTTTTGTTTTCAAACTTCATAAAATATCAATGTCTTCATTTGTGGAGGAATTCTAATAAATTATAGTTTAAAAAACTTAAAAACACGCTGTAATAGTTAACTGAACTAAAAAAAAACCCTTTGGACGAGAATAAAGTGATTAACAAGAAAATTAATGTCATTGTAAAACTGCGTGGGTCTGATATCAGTTATTATAAATATTTTATCGGTATAATTTCTGAAAGTAAAGTCAGTATGAATATATGGCATAAAGACACCCTATGCTTTTTTACAAAATGTTTTTTTTCTTTTTAGTTCAATTTACTATTAAAGCGTGTTTTTTAGTTTTTGAACTATAATTTTTTTTCTTTCTAGTTCCGTTAACTATTAGAGCGTGTTTTTTAGTTTTGTCAAACTATAATTTATTCTTCTTCGCTCACCGTGCCGAAAATGGGCAATTTGCGAGCCTGCTGCCTTCTTTTTTATGGTAGCCATTTTCCAGGGTCCCTCCCCGTAATCTGGCGTTTTAAAGTGGGTGAAAATCAAATGAAACTAATAAAAGCGTTTTAAAACAAGTAAATTTACTCGAGTAATATTTTAATTAACGGGTATCAGGGAAATTTGGTTTTTCTGACTTTATTTTAGTTATTATGTTTTGTATCATACATAGAATGTAACTGATTAGTTATGTTCCTGTCCTTACCTGGAAAAGTCAACCTAAAATCTCTTATACTTCGATGAAATTTAATCTGAATGAATAATAACCGAATTGAAAAATAAAGATTAATGAATAATCGCTTAACGAAATATAAGTTACTTTAATAGAGGATGCATAAACCTTTCATAGGTCCTAGTTATTTACTCAAAAAAAAAAGATATTTTTTTAAACAAATTTATTTCCTTTCTCCTAAAAGAAAAACAATAATAATTATATTTAAATTTTATGTATAATAGTAAATAGTTGGTAAGTTGGGAAAAGAAAAGTACAATACTTGGGAGTAAATGACGATAAGCCTTGATGAAAAGCGAGGAGACATATGCCCCCACACTACAGTGCATATATTAAAATCTAAATATATATATATATATATATATATATATATATATATACATATATATCTGAAAATGCGAGCACCCCCTCCATTCTATTGCTTCTTTTTAATATAATATGGATAAGATGTTCTTACTAAATGGCGTTTTATTATTTCTACTATCTATGAAAAAGATAAAGCAAAGTACAAGATTTTATTTTTCATGTCAACCATATTCAAGCCATCGGAATCGATCCAGCCATTATCTTTTAATTTGGACTTTATACACAGTTAATAAATATCTTGTAGTTTTACTTAGCTTCATCCTGATCCTTATAATTAAAATATTAATATCATTTAGAATGAACGCTTCATTTGACGTTAAAAGAGTATAAGAAAGTGATTGCGCTTATAAGCAGTCGTGTATTAGTAGAAGTCGGAATTTCGAGATAGAAGTCGGAATTTCGAGAGAGAAGTCGGAATTCCGAGATAGAAGTCGGAAGTCCGAGATAGAAGTCGGTCCGAGATAGAAGTCGGAATTCCGAGACAGAAGTCGGAATTCCAGTCGGAATTCCGAGATAGAAGTCGGAATTCCGAGTTAGAAGTCGGAATTCAGATAGAAGTCCAAATTGTTACAAAAAAATAAAAATAAAAAAAAATTGTGACCGTTCTACGCCTTTTATAAATTAGATTATTTTTAATTTCATTTTTAGTAATAATTTTTTTTAACATTTCACTAGGCCATCATTTTATTCTGCAATATTGGATTTTTACAAAAATATTACCAGACTAATGACCTTAAAAACAGTAAAGACATGTAAAACCTGCATTTTTTTATGATTACAAACATTTCATTTCATTCAGTTTTCAATTCATACCACAGTTTTACCAGTTTATCTCTATATCATTAAATTAATTCTTGCACAAAATTTGAAATGAATTTATTAAGTAGTTTTTTCAGTTTAAATTTTGAAATATTTTATTAAGCTGCCATTTTATTTCGCCATCATATTTGACCAAGATTTGAAGTCAATCGGCTAAGTAGTTTTTTAGGTATGACGCGATTAGACAGATCGACCGACAGACGGACAGACAGACAGATCGACGGAATTGAGAAAACATATTTTCCGACATCTAGGGACTCTAAAACGTAAAAATCTGAAAAATTCTCGGAGGATGATTTTTTCACGATTACAAGACTTCCCTTTTACGAGGGAAGTAAAAACAAAATGTCGACAAGTGTGAGTACGTTTCTTTATTATGGATATTTAATCAAATATAATATGATGTTTGGAAACACCTACGACAGTTTAACATTTACCAGCAAAACACCATGACTTAAGTGAGTTTTAAAATTACGGCTTGTTTAGCATTAGAAAATACATTGTATAAGTAAATAATTTTTTAAGTTTCGGATATTTGATATTTCCATTGGATTTCTAGAACAGTGGACTTAAGTGCTATTGTAAGTCATAAGCTCACTCGGTTATTAAACAATCTATTCTGCCGAAAATACGCTTGCATTGGCTTTTCCTACGAGATTTTCCGAGTTTCGAAACTACGGAAATAATATTCTGCTTTGTATTCGAGAGCCCACTGACCGCAGAGAGACCCTAAAATGTCGAAATTTTCAGAATAATAATATGACTGGGACGTGAATTTTTACTCTTCACGACCCTATAGAGGTTTGTATTATACAGCGCGAATTTCAGATGCATAATTCCCGGGTTACGTATGTGACGATTTTACTAAAATTCACCATTTTGACAGCTATATGAATAAATCCCAATTTGGGATTTTACATTTTTATGCATTCTATGAAATTTTTGTACAGATATATAAATGTAAAGGCGCGTACTGACTTGAGCAAATTATCGCGAACGAACGCTGTGCGTGTAAAAACGCTGAGATGAGTACGGGTCAATTTGTGTTCGCAAAAAGTTTTAACACGCACGAACGCGATCCGCCGCCTGTCGGTTTATGGTAAAGATCAAATAATATTGTCACGCAGATTTGCTCAGTTTGAATGACGCCTTTGTAGAAGCAGATTGTTGAAAATGAAGTGGAGTAATGAAAAAAGTCTACAACTTATCGACGAATATGAAAAGTACCCTATATTGTGGGACGCCAAACACCCTCTTCATTTTTCAAAGACGAAAAAAGCAGATGCATGGTAGGTATTGCCCATAATTTAAAAATGCAAGAACTTGAAGGGCAAAAAACAATTAGAACAGGAAAGTATTAAATTATTTATTTTTTACATGCTTGTTTTATAAAGGCCAAACAGGATTCTACTTTTAGCAATGCATGT
>JAUTXW010004097.1:0-70381 GCA_030620095.1 Kuschelorhynchus macadamiae
TTTGTTGTTGTTTAAAATAGACCCATACTATTATATATTTTTGAGAAGCTTTTAAAAGGACAAATCAATTTCTGGACAAATAACAGGGTGTCCCATTTAAAAAAACACAACTTTGGGTCATATCTAAAAAATAACAACTCAAATGAAAAATATGACTACGCCACTGGATCCAGCGTAAAAAACCGTATAAACAGCAATTTTTCCCTTTGCGTTAAGTTAAAGGATAACCGAGATACGAGGGGGGGTCCCAAAATGCAAAATTTTCTATTTCGCCCTGTATATCATAAACGAAGGCTATGAAATTTTTGTTTACGGCTTCATGAGTTTCAAAAAAGATTAGCTCAGGTTCGTGAAAACCGCAAGGTTCTATCTTTAAAAATAAGCGAGATACCCTGCTTTTGCAACCAAATCCGGACACCCTGTACATCTCGAATAAATATTTTACTTGAGCGGTGGCGGCATGTCTTTTTAAAACTTTCAATTGAACTATATTGTAACAACTATAACAGTGGCGCAAACCGCTTCGACTTTGCTGGAGGTGCTAAGTTTACGATTTTCCTACTACGTTGCCATGACAACGCGTTCGCGATGACGTCGACCGCATGGAAGAATAATGTTAACTAGCGCCATACAACGTTCTCGGTGAATTGTTGAATTGGACACTACACCCACGTGTCGTTCAGTTTGGGGTGGTTGTTTACTTTTATTTTCGCGGATTTCGCTACAACCGGTTAGTTCCTTTGCAGTTTGCTTGACTGTTTTGTCTTATATTTATTTACGCTATTGTTACAACTTTATTTGGTGTGTTTATTAATTTACATTATTGATGAATCCGACCGCGGATGTGGTTTGCATTTTGTTGGAAACTCCATTTAATCGATGGAAGGAACAAGATCAGAATTTTAATCCTCCTCCTGGTTTTCCGTGTACAAATGGTTATGTAGTAGTGAAATATTGCAAAAATTGTTTTGCTGGCCTTGTTTACTAGTTTCCAATAAATATTCAGTGTGGAATAAGGAAGGATTTGCAGGTATACTAAATATATGAAGGTCTTTACGTAAACATGAAGACTCAGCGGAGCATTTAAAAAGCGAATTAGTACTAAAAACATTTGTAAAAAATTAAAGCACTATAGCTGACACTTTAAAATAAAATCTAAACTATAAAAAATACATTTTAACGAAAACGTCCGATTGAATACTATTTATGTGCTTGGTAATTGACGCAGTTTTGAACCTTACAAAATAAGAGTAAGTCTTTCGCGGCCATGATGAAAGCAGCGAGTCAATAAATAGGGAGAATTTTAAAAAGCTTTTAGGTTTATTAATATCGAGAAGTTCCCAAGAACTAAAAGATCATCACGAAAAAATTAAAAATGTATTTAATAATTGAATGCATTTCTGATTATTTTAATGATCATGTAAAAAATGAAATAATGAACACACCGTTTTTTTCTGTGCAAGTGGATGACACCACTGATATTACGCAAACCTCCCAATGCTCCATAATTTTAAGATACGTTAATTCAGAAGGTTCAGTAGTCGAGAGATTCTTAGGATAATGTCAGCTCCGATAGAAAGTCGGAGAATTTATATTCTCTATTGGATCAAATTTGACTATAAACAAGAATTAATAGGGCAATGTTACGATGACGGAAGTGTGTTCGCTGGCCATCTAAATGGCCTTCAAAAAAAAAAAAAAAAGCGCCGCAGGCAGTGGCGGTTCGTCAGGGTAGGTTTCTGAGGCCGCGCCTCACCCCCAAAATAAAGGAAAAGAGAATTTTTTTATATAACTTTTTATCTATTACCAATTAGAAATATACTTTTTAACAGTTTTACTACATAATAACATTAAAAAAAAAAAACAAAATATAATCCCATAATAAATATTTTAGAAAATAAATTCTGATCACATCAAAAAACCGACCGTGCAATCCGTGCAAACCAATTCCTAAAGAAAGTGCTCTCGAATGAGGCGAAATAATTTTAGCTTGGAAAGTTTCGACTTCTGACCTATTTATCAACGGCCGGTGCCGATGCCGGCGAGTCACCTGATTACGACAGAGCGGGATGGCGATTGCCGATGCACGCGTTTTCTATTGCAATCTTGAGGCGATAAATCTGTAGCTTGGATATGCTTTTATTGGTTATTTAAATCACATGCACGAGCAGTAAAATCGCATGAAAGTTCAAGAGAGCATATTAAAAATTCGGTAGCACTTACAAGAAAATGCAAGTCTTAATAAAATTGTTTATAATGAAAATGTTCGAAAAAACCGTTTATTATTAAATTATTTAATTGATGTTACTATTACTTTGGGTAAACAGGACTTGGCATTTCGAGGTCATAATGAAACAACAGATTCTTTTAACCGTGGCAATTTTAAGGAAATATTTGCATGCTTAATAAAAAGAAATGCCGAACTTACTGAACATTGTGCTAAATTTAGTAATATTTTTACGGGACAATCTAAGACTATACAAAATGAACTAATTGGTTGCATACATGACTATATTCAAGAATATTTAAAAAAAGAAATCAATGACACCGATTGTTGTTTTTTTGGCGTAATTGCGGATGATAGTACTGATATAACAGAAAAATCACAGTGTTCGATAACAGTTAGGTATGTGACCAACGGATCTTTAAAAGAAAAATTTTTAGGATTTTTTGATGTTAGCGATAATAGAACAGCAGAGAGCCTTTTTCATTTAATACAAAACAGCTTAGAGCCTTATGACTTTAAAAATAAATTGGTCGCGCAGTGTTACGATGGGGCTAGTGTTATGGCAGGTGAAATAAATGGGCTTCAAACAAAAGTTAGATCTATTGCTCCTTTAGCTATGTTTACTCATTGTTGCGCCCACAGATTAAATCTAGTTTTACAACAGGGAACAAAACTGATTACCCAAAGTCGTATATTTTTTGCCACTTTATTAGGAATACCAAATTATTTCCACCAATCACCAAAACGGTCTTTTGTGCTTAATCAGAGGTAAAAGAATTCCGCGAGCTGTAGAAACACGATGGTAT
The DNA here is from genome assembly GCA_030620095.1 of Kuschelorhynchus macadamiae. Classification (NCBI taxonomy): domain Eukaryota; kingdom Metazoa; phylum Arthropoda; class Insecta; order Coleoptera; family Curculionidae; genus Kuschelorhynchus; species Kuschelorhynchus macadamiae. The sequence goes on from JAUTXW010004097.1 coordinate 3,034, forward strand.
ACACGGTCTAAAATTTTAAACTTATTGGCTAATGAATGGGACAATTTAATTATAGTATTTGAAACTATTATTAATGACTTAAGTTCTGGAACAGAATCTATTAATGGTGCAAAAGGATTTCTAAAGCATTTTAATGATTTCGAATTTTGCCTTTTAACGCATATTTATAAACAAATTTTTAGTTGCACTGATGTACTGTTTCAAATATTACAGTTAAAGCATTTAGATATAAATTACTGCATTTCGCAAATAAACCTTGCCAAGCAACGAATTACTGAATTTAGAAACGAGGACCATTTCAAAGAATTTTTCAATATTGCTAAAAAAGCCACTATTCTGCCAACTAACATACGTCGAGGGCAATGTTCTAGCGACTTTGATATTTTTACTAAATATAAAATATTATATTTCGAAATAATAGACTGTATAATTCTTCAATTAGGGCCGCGGTTTGAAAATTTAAATAATTTAAATTTCTTTGCTTTAGTCGATTGCACAAAATATTCGGAATATGTTAAATGCTTTCCAGACGACTTATTAAATAATTTATTAAAAAATTATCCAAACATTTTTGACAGAGATAGATTAAAGAATGAGCTTTCTGTATTGTATAGGGATGAACAATTTTCAAATTTAGATGTCGAAAAAAGTATAGCTTTGTTATTTAAAGATTTTAAAGCAATTTTTGGGGAAGCATATAAGCTTTTTAATTTAGTTTTAAGTATTCCCGCAACAAGTGTATCGGCCGAACGAAATTTTTCATGTCTTAAACGGATCAAAACCTACCTAAGAAACACAATGACATAAGAACGGCTTTCGGGTTTAGCAATGATGTCAATAGAGCAGGAATTACTGTCAGAACTTAGTGAAGACCAAAACTTTTACGACCAAATTATAGATAAATTTGCAACCTTAAAAGACAGACGTATAGATTTAATGTACAAAAAGTAGTTTTTTATCTTATTTCATACAACTATTTATTTTAAGTTTTATTAAACTAAATTATGTTTTTATTATCGTAATCACCGCTATATTTTAGTGATAGGTGTACATATTTTACTTGTTTTGTTTACTTTTTATTTACTTTTTTTAGAGTTTATTTTTTAGTTTTTAATGGTTTAGTAGGGCTATTGGCGATGACCTCCATTAAAAAAAAAGGTCAACGCGTCGCAGAATAATACCTCATGGGTGACGTGGAAATTTATTCACATTTAAACAAAATTAACTTCATGTAGCCTCACCCTTCAATATACTCACGAGCCGCCACTGGCCGCAGGCTGTATTTGTCCATTATCTTGCTGCTATGAAGGATAGGAGAATTGATTTAGTATATAAAATTTAGGTAAGTCGTAAAAAAATATTCTACCCCTTCCACACATAAAAAAAATTCTGGAAAAAAATTATTGCGATTTTTTCTTGCTTCATTTGCACTCCACTTACTTTTTCACCCGCGAGCCGCCACTGAAGGAAGAGGCTGGTCTGGGATTACAAAGAAAGAAAAACACGAAGTTTTTGCATTGCACAGCGACTGGAAGCCATTTTTTTGACTTGTTTTTTTAACAAAGCTTTCTAAAATATCCGACAAAACTGCGCTGGTTTGAGATTATGTCTGAAATTATACGAATAAGATACATAACCTACAAAGCAACAACAACCACATTATATAAAAGATTTTAGAATTTCTTTAATAATTTTACTTATGATCTACCAATCTTGAAAAGTTACTTCTAGTGATCACTAGGTACGTCAATCCTAGGATTCTGATTTCTCAAATAATTACAAAAGCTTATTTAAAAAAAAAATATGTTTTATTTATATTTTTAACATTATTTTTTCGATAAAAATGATTATTATTAAATTAAATACGAAATCAAAATTTTTGGCGTTCCTTTTGAGTATAATCGATTTCTTCTCTACATTTAGTTATAAAAATACATATGTGAAATATAAAAAATAATTTTTAGTGCCATTTTGAAAAAATAAATACAATAATTAGGCCAGTGTGCACAACAGTTTTTAACCGTTCCATTAAATATAAAGACCTAAAATTGGATATGCCTATTAATGACCACTAAAAGTATCTTTTCACATGTTTTTGTCAAAATTCCTTAAACACAAGTAAATGTATTTAAAAAATTCAAAAATTGTCTTGTGGTTCTTGTTTGGCAGGGTTATGTATTTGACACAGCCAGCTGTCTGATACCAGCATCATTTTTTCGGTATATTGAAAACGAAGAAATTGTTTTTCTTTTTCTGGTTCCAATCTTACCAAGAGAAGAAAAATATCAAAAACATAATTTTTCTAAACGATTCCCTTCCTTTGTGATTCCAGGGGAAGTTCCTTTGTCACGAAAATGTTCAACTGATTGCCTCTATTGCGTGTTTTATATTTCTGCATTGTGTATGTAATGTACAGGGTGTTCCAGCGAGGACTGAACAGGGACCTATTTTCGACCTTCCTTGTATTTTGGAAAAATTCAAAATAGCCAATCGATGTATTTTTTCTTGTAGAATCCAAAAATATCATCGAAAAAATATTTGAACCAGAAACAAAAGAGTTACGCTATGCATCAGGTGTTTTTTAAATGGAATGTATCGTTTTTTATACGATTTTTGGAAAGAGTGATTTTTTTTATGTCCGTTCTGAATAAAAGATTTGATTTTGCGATAGCTGTTTATATTACATTTTAATGTTTTACAAACTAAAATTTTAGCTTCACCTGTTTAAAATATACGATAGGTTGGTATAGGTGATCAAGGTAAAATGACGTTTGAATGCTTTGTCAATAAAAATTGACATTATTTTAATTATTGTCGAAGTCTTCACCTAAAAAATATATATTTGACTCTGATCGAAATGAAATACTCTTTGGACGAGAGACTACAGTTTGTTATGCTATTTTACAAGTGCCAAGAAAATGCAAGAGAAGAGAATAAATTCATTATTTGCTAATGCAAAAAAAAGTCTTGAACATCCTCGGAGACATGCATAATAATTTTCAGTTGCCCCTTTCTGAGAGAATATTTTAAATAAATAAATTTTTATTTCTTCAATTAAAAAGTATACTAGCATGCAATAATTGAAGGATGGGTAAAAGGTATTCTTAAGACTAGTTACATATAAATTGTCAATTAATAACAGTATTAAGACACAAAAACATTATCCAAAAAAACTCCCGGATAGTATAACAATTTTTTTCAAGAAGAAACCTTTTCATTCTTGATTTAAACATAGCAACAGAAAAAGAATATTTAATATTATTGGCAAACGATTATAAAATCTGTTGACTCATGTAGTAGATATGCCGACATTAACCATTTCTTTAAATAAAAACCACCATATTTTACATAAAAAGTACAAAAAATATGGCAGCATACAGGATTTAGAAAGATTTCGGACTCTGAGATCAAAAATCAAAACTGATATAAGTATAGCATATAAAAAATATATTCAAAAAATGGAGACTGATATCAAAAAAGATCCCAAACGCTTTTGAAATTTTGACAAAGACCGGAGAGAGATAACAAGCATTCCAAACAGTATGCACTTTGATGGTCAGAATCTAGATAATCCACCCGATATTTTGAATTGACTTGCTTCATTTTTTAAGCAATCTTATTCAGTTTCTAACAATATCCAAATTTCAAATAATTCATTCTCGTGTAGTGATCAAAATATAAACATATCTAAAGTTAGTGAACGGGATATTATTTGTGCTATTAAAAAACTTAAATCTAAATACACTGCCGGACCAGACCTTATTCCAGCATTTTTGATACGTGACTGTCGATTTGTGTTAATAAAACCTCTTCAAATCCTATTTAACATGTGCATTGAACAACAGACATTACCAAATATACGGAAAAAGTCGAAAGTATGTCAAGTCTTTCTTCTCTGATGTAATATATTTAGACCTCTCCAAAGCATTTGACAAGTTATCATGACTTTAATTAATAAACTTTCAAATATCGGATTCTCGGATTCTCTATTACGGCTCTTTACATGTTACCTTTCAAATCGCACACAATATGTGACTATAAATGGTTTTCGATCGGAGAACTATATAGCATGTTCGGGGGTACCACAGGGTTCCGTTTTAGGACCCTTGCTGTTTAACATTTTTATTAACGACATTGGTGATTCTCTGGATATTGGTTATTTACTCTATGCTGATGACATCAAACTGTTCGCTAACATTAATTCTATGGAGGACTGCTTAAAAATCCAACAAAATTTACAGCATATTATTGACTGGTGCCTGGTATACAACGCTATCCCGCTCAAGGATGTCCACAAGAAGAGCTTTTAGATACATTTTCACTGACGAACTTAAAAACCAGACGAGATAACCTGCAAATGATATTTTTGTATAAGCTATTAAATAATAAGATAAACTGCCACTGTTTACTTTCTAAAATAAATTTCAACGTGCCTCGTTTAAGTTCACGCACAAGCAGTGCTTTTTACTTGCCGACTCCTCGTACAAACATCTTAAAATTTTCGCCTATTTATACAATGTGCGATAACTTTAACAAAAAAACTAATTTGGATCTTTTTTCTGATAGTTTAGAATCATATAAGAAAAATTTACGACGCTAAACCGTTTTGCTAATTTTAATCTTATTCAAATATCAGAATTTGGAAAATAATTACTGTTATTATTAGTTTTAAGCTTCTTTTTATGTGTAAAATGTAATTTTTTAGTAGGCTTGAATATGTAGTTTTTCACGGTCTTGTAATTGGGATCTTCCTGTAAGACAGTTAACTGTAAATAAATAAATAAATAAATTTAGTTCTGTAATCTCCAAGAAAACATGGTTTCAAGGTAATAAAATAGTTAGTCTTGAGTGGATAGTTTTGTAGTTACAGGGAATCTAAAAAAAATAATTAAAGTACATTTTATTTTATCATTTCATAATATAAAAACAAATAAATTATTTAATTAGATGTTGAAATTGCCTTCCTTCTACTGCCTGATAATACCCCAAGAGGTAAATGAACTCTTGTTGGACTCTTTTTTCTTCTGAAATATCCCTCCATTATGATTTTTATGTATTTAAACAATATTTTCAGGTCTTGTTTTAAAATCATTTTGCAAGTGACCCCACAAAAAAAAGTCCAATGGTGTGGGGTCGAGAGACCTTGACGGCCATTTTATAGGTTCACGTCTTCCAATCCATTTATTTGAAAAATTTTAGTTCACATACTGTCAAAAATTTACTAAATAATGTGAAGGGGCTCCATCTTGTTGGAAACGCAAGTTTTCTTCGTGAAGGAAATAACGATAATTTTATCCGACATTGTTGTCAAAAAAATATGATCTGATTACACCCAGGCAAACGTTAATTCTTTAGCACAATATCTACACGTTTACTTCGATTTAAGAAGACTAAAATAAAAATCCTCGTTACATCTTTCCTTTAAATTTTTACAGATCTCTATTGTATGGTAGTTGACTGTAAATATCCGAAATGGTTCGACCTTCCTCTGAGAAAACTTATTGGACAAAAGAATCGTCTATACAAAAAATATAAAAGGTCCAATAAAGATGTTGAGTATTTTGATTACTGCGACATACGACGTGAGGTTAAGCTTCGGACTGATATGTGCTATCTTGCATATGCCACACAAACTGAATTGCTTATCCCAGAGAATATCAGGCATTTTTGGTCTTTTGTACGTAATTTGAGAAGAGACTCTGGGCTGCCCAGTGTCATGAATTATGACGGAGAGGAAATTACCGGTTCGAATAACATCGCTAATGCCTTCGCCACTCACTTTGAGTCTTGTTATTCACGTCATCGTAGTTTAGATTTTAGCAAGATTGGCCCTATAAGCTGTTCGGGAAAGTTACTATCAACCTATTGTATTACAGAGGCGGAAATCTGCAATAAAATAAAAACCCTTGATCTTTCTAAAAAGGCTGGTCCAGATGGAGTTCCCACTATTTTATTGGAACGTTGCTGCGAGTCGTTGTCTCGGCCCCTTTGTAAAATTTTTCAGAAATCTTTTAATCTGGGTTCCTTTCCCGAAATTTGGAAGTTTTCCACTCTCATGCCGATCTTTAAATCTGGGGATAAGAGCGATATTAAAAACTACAGAGGTATTTCCTTGCTTTCGCATATGCCAAAGCTGTTTGAGGCAATTATCACGGATCATATCTTTGAGTCTCTGAGGCACTACATCACTAGTATGCAACACGGTTTTTATAGTGGTCGCTCAACAACTACAAATCTTGCAATTTTCCAGAATTACTTAACAACATCGGTTGGGGCTGGTCAACAGATCGATGTTATATATACTGACATATCGAAGGCTTTTGACAGGGTTTGCCATCAGCTTCTGTTATTCAAATTGCAGCGAATTGGTTTTTCTGGAACCTATCTGCAATGGATAGAATCGTACTTATTCAATCGTCGTCAGCGAGTTAGCGTATGTGGTTCAATTTCTAGAGAGGTTGTTGTGACATCTGGTGTCCCACAGGGCTCTCATATTGGTCCAATTCTCTTTCTACTATTTATAAATGATATAGTATCATGCTTTAAAGTGTCTAAGTGTCTCTTATACGCAGACGATTTAAAATTCTTTTCACCAGTTTCCTCTGAATCTAATCCACTGCAATCGGACTTGGAAAAGCTTATCAAATGGTGCAACATTAACCATCTTCTTCTTAATGTCTCTAAATGTAAAGTGCTCCGTTTTCATAAACGCATTAAACCCATACTCTCCTCCTACTTCATAGATAACGTGAGTCTTGAAGTTGTTAGTTCCTTTACAGACCTGGGCCTTATTTTTGATGAGAATTTAACTTTTGGTCTGCACATTGATAGTATTGTACTGAAGGGTTTCAGGCTGTTGGGCTTTATAAAGCGGCAAACAAAACATGTCATAGATACTAAAGCAATTGGATGTCTTTATAACTCACTTGTTCGCAGCGTTCTGGAGTATTGTTCTACAGTTTGGAGTCCATCGTATCAGTGCCACAGCGATAAAATCGAAAAAGTCCAAAATAGATTTGCCAAATACCTTTTGTATAAGTTTAATTTTCCGTACCAGGGTTTATCATATAATACCAGAGCTCTTCTGTGTGGCCTTCAAACACTTGAGTTTCGAAGAAAGAAGGCACTTCTAGTTTTTCTTCACAAACTGCTCAGTGGAGAGATTGACTGTCCGATGTTGCTTGAGTCGGTCGCATTTCTGGTTCCTATTAGGAGAACAAGGCAATCTCAACTCTTTTTTGAAGGATACCATCGTACAAATTATGGGCTTAGCGCATTTGTTGATCGACTGGTACGCAATTACAATCGTCACTTCCCTGATTATGAAATTTTCAGTTTGAGCACTTTCCAGCTTAAAAGGTGGCTAAATGAATTGCTTTTATGATTGTTTTATATCTATATATACTTTGTATCTATTTTTATTCACTTGTATTTTAATTATTTATGTATTGTGCTGCTTTTTTGAACTATTGTGTGTTCTTTTTTTTTATTTCTATTCGACATGCCTCTTAGGGCTATTTTACTTTTTACTTTATCTATTTGACCTTGCATGCGAATTCGTACCATTTGGAATGTTTAGCATTATGTAGTGTACGTTTCAGAAGGGCCACTTGTCCGATGCGTGCATCGGCTACGTCCTTAAATAAAGGTAAAAAAATATAAATAAAGGTTTCTACCCTAGATAATAAACACATTATAATTAAATAATATTAATAAAGTATAAAGAAAAAGTCAAGGTTAATAATTAAGACAGCATTCTATGGCACTATTTTTTACGCAATATATTATTTTACATATTTGCCGATTCAAATCAGAACAATATGTTATCCAAAAAGCGAAAAATACATAGGGTGCCTCATTTAAAAAAATTAAATTTATGTGGGTGATATCTTGTATAATAAAATTGATATTCTTTTTTTTCTCTAATTTTAACGCTAAAGGAGAAATAGTAGGTTAAAATGTTATTAAGATGAAATAATCGCACTAAAGGTAGCCAAGGATTTTACCGATTTTTTTTTTGTTTTAGCAAATAATGAATATGTTCCACACATTATGTACACTCTATATAATTTCAACTGCACAACACTTAAGATATTATTTATATAAATATTATTTAAAACAGTTAAAGTAATTCATGATTTACTATTTAAACATTAACAAAACTGAAAAAAAAAAAGTTAAACTGACCGATGAGTATAATGGAGAAAGATAACCTACCTCGTGACCCTTTATGGTTCTTTTGTGAATTATCACAAGTTAATAACATATAAGTAGACATGGGATCCGAGACTAGAAGATTTATGTTAGACAAATTGGCTACCCAATTCAATGTGAGTGTAAGTATGTTCCAGATGCTGAGATGCGTTTTGCTGGCGGTGACGACGAAATGACATTGACTTCCTAAAAAAAAAATAATTAAACTTATTGTTTGACACCCTTTTTTTAAGATAAGAAAAAACAAGGATTGTAATAATTTTCAAGTTTCAGAACAATTTTTACTGGAGTGATAAACCGAATGAAAATCTAAAAGAGAAAGATTTTCAATTGAAGTAAAATAATACATGAATAATAATAAAACTACACAAGTACATAAACAAAAACGAACATCAATATGGGCCAAAAAACATTAAAAAACCAATCCGGTTAACTGCCTTTTTAGCTGCAAAGTGCTTAGTCTAAAAATATCATATTCTGAGAAGTGGCGATTGTAATTGTGATCTAGTCGGTCAACAAATGCACTAAACCCATAATTTGCTTGGTGGTACCTTTCAAAGTCAAAAAAAGCTTTAATATCATAAAAATCAAACATTTTCATTGACAAAGCTTAACTAAACAATAATCATATAACTAAAACTACAGAGATTTATATGACAATACTAAAATATATGATAAAAACGGTCATGAAATTAAAAATGTACAGTGTTAACAAAAAAAAAAACATAAAAGTTGTAAAAAAACGCAGAGACAATATTACAAAATAAATCCAGGTGCAGAATAATAAAGCGCAAATACAGATATAACTAATTCCTAATTAAGACATTGGCTAATTCTGATTATCATTATAAAACTCATCAACTGTGTAATAGGCCTTCGCAACCAGCATTTTATGGACCCTTCTTTTAAATAACTTATATGACTGAATTTGTCTTAAGTGGGCTGGAAGGGAGGTTAAATAACTTTCTACCATTATAAAAAATTGAATTTTTAGTTAAGGTTGATGAAGGAATTGGTAGAGATACTACATGAGTGGTACGTAGAGGGTAATTAATAAATGATCTGAGCTCCACCTTCTTCCTGATCATAGATACTGCCTCCAGGACAAACAAACAAGCAAGGGTCAGAATTTTATGCTGTATGAATAATGGCCTACAGGAGTTACGAGCCTTCACTCTACACATAAACCTAACAGCTCTCTTTTGTAATAAAAAGACCGAGTCAAATAAAAATTTGGGACAGGATCCCCAGAAGCAGATGCCATATCTCAAGTGAGACTCCACCAGTGAAAAATAAACACTTCTTGCCATTGATAAATTCAATTCGCTTGCTACGACTCTCACTGCGTAGCAGCCTCTTGAGAGTTTTTTATTAAGTTGAAGAATATGCGTTTCAAATTTTAACTTAGCATCGATAAATAAACCAAGAAATTTATTCTCCTGCAGAGCCTCAACAATTTGATCTTGCAAAACGATATTATTAATATGACATTTAAAGGAAACAATGTTTGTTTTTGAGATATTAAGAGACAAGTAGTTAGCATCACACCATTCCTTGATAGTAACTAGGTCTGTTTTTATAAGTTCCTCAAGGATCTCAGTATCCTTGTGGCGCCAGAGAATGGTGGTGTCATTCGCAAACACTGTGAATCTTCCCAAAATGTTCAACTGTGGCAGATCATTGACATACAGCAAAAAGAGTAAGGGTCCCAACACCGATCCCTGTGGAACACCTGCTGTGGTTCTTAAAGGTTTAGAGTGTTGGCCATTCACAAGAACAGTTTGATAACGTTCAGATAAGTATGACTGAAACCATTTCAGTGAGATGCCCCTGAAGCCATAGATTTCAAGCTTGCGCAGCAGTATTCCATGATCCACACAGTCGAATGCCTTTGATAGATCACAAAACACCGCCGCGGCACACTCTCCATCGTTCAGCCCCAAGTACAAGTCTTCTAGAAATGCAAAAATCGCATCTCCGGTGTTTTTAGATGACTGAAACCCAAATTGAACGCTGCTAAGAATATTATACCTGTCCAAGAAGCCAATGACCCGCTTTTTCACCAACTTTTCTATGATTTTGGACATTGTCGGTAACATGGAAATGGGTCTAAAATTAGTTGGTTCCTCACAATTTCCTCCCTTAAAAAAGGGAAATATTGTTGCCATTTTCAAGCAAGAAGGGAAGCAACCCGTAAGGAACGACCCGTTAATGGCCTCAGCAAACATTTGCAATGCATGACCAGGAAGTGCAGCAAAAACTCTCACTGAAATATCATCATATCCAGAAGCATTTTTGTTCCTTATGGTACCGAAAACTTCTCTAATTTCAAACACATTCGTAGGGTAAAAATAGAATGTTTCATCTACTGATAAATTTAAATAATTTAAAGCATTATTATGCGGAGTAATATGACTTGATAAGTTTGAGGCGAGAGAGCAATAAAAAGTGTTTAATGTATTTGGGTTTAGGTTGTGGTTCTTATCATCCACTTCCCTTCCACCACCAATCAAGTCATTGACAATTAACCAACTCTCCTTTTGCTTATTATTAGCAAGTAAGATCCGGTTGGAAAAATAATTTTGCTTAGCTGCTTTAAGCTTTCCTATATAGCAAACGGTACTTATTAAAATAAGTTACAAAATATAAATTGTCTGAAAAATACTTCCTTAGAGTATGCAGAGAACGCAAATTCCTCGCGCATACTCGTAAGCCTGCAGTAAACCATCTCTTCTTTTTTCTTTTGTTTTTTAAATATATTAAGGGGAAACTAGTTTTAAATATCTTAACTATAATTGTATGAAACCTGTCTAATGGATCTGCGAAACTAAGAATATCACCCCAAATTAAGTCGTTGCACAGTCGCGAAAACCTATTAAAATTACGAGTTGTGAATAGTCTGCCACGTCGCTTTTGAGATTTAGGCGCCTTGGTTTCAGTCTCAATATTGCATATAACCGCCTCGTGGTCAGAAAGTCCGGCGCTCCTAACATTACAATCGATAAGGTTTCTATCAAAATTGGAACATAGATAGTCCAGAATAGTGGCTGAGTGCCCCGTAATACGAGTAGGTGCCTCTACAGGCATATATAAGCCAAATGAGTCCAACAAATTATTTACTAAATTAAAATTTCTGTGGCACTTATCAGAAAAATCTATATTAAAATCTCCGGCAATTACTATACGTGCATGTATAGGCAACCCAGACAAAACTATTTCTAATCTATAAATGAAATTTACAACCTCCAAATTGGGTGGTCTGTAGAGGCAAACAATAAACAAGTTTAACCTTTCAGAATGGACCACAGAAAATTCAAATTTCTTTTCCACTATTAAATAATCAAGCTGACAATAATTAATAAATTTACACCTATCCAAAAACCTGTTGTGAACCAATATCAAAGTACCTCCATGTATAGAAGACCTCCTAGAAAATCTTGACAAAACACTGTAATTGGGGACGAATATCGGTTCTTCATCGTTAAGCCAGTGCTCGGTAAAAAGTAGTAAATCCGGGTAGTCAAGATCGTTAAGAAAAAGTTCCAGTTCGTTAATCTTGTTTCTTATTGATTGTATGTTTAGAACCATTAACCCGATCCAGAAAGCATTGTGTTCTCTAAAAAAGTATTACCTCTCACAATTTCTGAATTTACAGAAGAACCTAGTGTGATTTGAGCCTCTTCGTGTGGAATTTTATGCATGTACATGCAGATTAAATATCCAGTTAAGCCCTCTTTTTCGTGAAAAGTCAGTTTAAATAGTCTCTGGCATATAAGCAATGGAACACACCTGGCGTGATCATAATTCTGGATAATCCTGTGAATTTCTTTGTTTTGGTCCGTTATTAATTTTGTAAGCGCCGGACGTTTAATCCTAAGAGCCGGGCCAATAATAATTAAATTCGTTCCAGTAAGAGATCCGATAGACTCTTGCAATCTCTCCTTGTCAATTCTTTTTCCACTAACAGCATTCGATGTTCCCATGAAGACAAACACCCAGTCCTCCTTAGTAAGTCTCTCAGAAAAAAGATGACACATCTGAAGTTGATCTTCAAGAATAGACTTTGATTTCTGGCAGTTGATATCATAGCCCTTTTTGGTGAAATGTTTAAAATGATGAAAGTATCCCTGTATGTCATCACCAACTATCAAAATTTGAGGCTTTCTACGATAAGAATTGTTTTTTGAATTTAGAAAATCGTCGTGCTTGGCTGCAGTTGCTTCATGCTGAAATATTTCAATTTTCTGTTCATAGTCCTTAATCTGCAATTCTAGGCACTTTATAGAAATTAACACAGCCTCGTTAATTTTGGTGAGTTCAGTTACTCTGTCACTTAATTCGTTCTTAGCTTCAGTCAGTTTCGAAAGCTCATCTTTTGAGCGTTTCTCTTCGGATTTAAAATTCTGAATTTCGTCAGTCAGTCGGCAAATGTGTAGTCTCTGTTTCTCCAGTTGAGATGCAAGTTCAGTTGACGCGTCAGTGGCCATATCTTCAAATACTTGACTGTTACGCCTGATCCGTTCTATGTATACATTCCTCTCTTTAATTTCTTTTGTCAGATTTTTGATTTGCTCCAGAAATCCATTTTTTTCGTCATCGATCCTTTGCTGAGCCTCCTGACAAACCAAAGAGCAATAGATTTTATAGCCACCAATTCTAACGACCTCCGTGAGCCTATTAAGGCAACTAGGGTGAAATACACCGTTGCATACAACACAACAGTAGTTGCTAAATTCTTTATTTTTACAACATTCAAAAAATCTCATTTTGCGTAGAATGGCTATAAACCCAACGAAAACACAATGTAAGTACCTTAGATATGTCACTTACACAGTTTAATAAAAATAAATTTTTTTTTTAAATCCAACATTTAAGGTTGTATCTGCTAATAGACACCAATATTGGGTATTGCTAAAACTCCGCCAAAACGGAATAATAAAGTAAAAGACTCTGATAAATCGAAATTTACAATATTATTGCTTATCAGTAAATTTGCATATTTTATGGCACTTTTTATGTTCTCTTCAGAGGATAAACTGAATATAGTTAGTGTCTTATCTCCTCAAATATTAAATTAATTTGTAAGTTAATGGCTTAGAAAATTATAAGGATACATAGAGTTTTCCACAAGCAACACATCAATACTAGACACATGTATTCTTTCAGAATTAACACCACCAAAAACTGCACACCAGAAAAAATGTTAACTCAAATATTGTGTATGTTCTAATATTCTATAATCAAACAGCTTTGATTGTCTTGTTCTCCTAATAGGAACTAAAAACGGGGCTGATCCTAGCAACACTTCACAGTCAATCCCCCCATTGATCAATTCATGCAAAAAGACCAGAAGTGCCTTCTTTCTTCTAAATTCAAGAGTTTCAAGGCCGCAAAGAAGAGCTCTACAATTAGATGGCAGACCTTGATATGGGAAATGAAATGGATATATTTGTCCCAGTTTACAAATGTCAACTTAAAACTAATTACATTTAAAACATTACTAAATATTTATTTATTCAAACGGTTACACCATTTTTACAATTTACATTTCGGAATAAATATTGACAATAAAAAATTAGTTAATTATTACAAAATACAGACTATAGAACATCACAAGATCAGACTTTTCAACTCTTTTTTGAAAGCATGTATTGACACATCGAAAAAACTTAAGTTAGGAAACATATTCACACTAGTAATGACTCTATTTAGGGGCATGTTCTGACCATGCCTAGTATTACAATGCATTAAAATTTCTGGGTGGAATATAAAAATCAAAGCTATTCAGTATACTGGATGATGTTATTATGTTATTTATTACTTTATAAAAGAACAAGACCTCGAAATACTGTCTGCGACTTTCCAGCATGGTCAAACCATGATACCCTCTTACCTCCTCCAGGGTTAGCTGTAAACCTGCTCGCGCCATTCTGTATCGTAGGTACCTCACAAATTTAAGCTGTATTGCCTCTAGACGCCCACGGTGCACCTCAAAGTAAGGACTCCAAATCAAACAGCAATACTCTAACACAAATCGCACATAACACACAAACAATGCAACCAAGCTAGGCAAATTATTAAAATCATTAGACAATCTTATCATCATACCCAACACACGGTTGCTTTTATTAATAATTGCTTCATAGTGGTCCGTATAACGAAGCTTGCCGTCCAGCAACACTCCCAAATCCTTCACTACATTCACTCTCTGGAGTTCATTTCCCCCTATATTGTACCCATATTCCCCAGCAACCCTACTGCGACCAAAGACAATATAAGTACACTTTGCCACATTCAGTGCCAAATTATTCTCCTGACACCAATAAGCCAGAGTATCCAAATCCCGTTGAAGCGGCTCACAGTCCTCGCTCGATTGCACCACCCTAAAAATCTTTAAATCGTCTGCAAACAAAAGGTACTTTGAGACAAGTTTTTCTCCTATATCATTCACCAGTAGTTGAAACAGTCTAAGACCCAGGTGACTCCCCTGAGGCACTCCAGAGACAACATTAAACATAGGTGAAAGAAATCCCACCAATCTAACCTGCAAAGTTCTTCCCCGCAAATACGAAGACAACCAGGAGTGAAAAGGCTCCCCCACTCCAAGAGAACATAGATTGTCAAGCAGAACCCTTTGATCCATGAGGTCAAACGACCTGCTAAAATCTGTATATATTGCATGTACCTCCTGGCCAGCATCCATAGCTGCACTGATATAATTAGTATACAGGAAAAGGTTGGTTTCGGTAGAACGGCCACCCTCAAAACCATGTTGTTCCTCCACGATATAATTTTTGAAAGCACCGAAGGAGGGTAAAACCAATTTTTCCATTTTTTTTTTTTTTTTAGGGATTGCAGACTGTATACAGACAGGTCTGTAGTTCTTGACATCACTGCTGTTCCCAGCCTTAAATATAGGGGAGATATAGGAGTGCTTCCATTTGTTTGGAAAAGCACCACAAGATAGTGACCTATTAAAATAAACGACAGAGGCTCACAAAGAGACACAGCACACTCCCTCAGCATATCAGGACCAGCACTCTTTTTCACATTTAGAGACAGTAAACACTGAAGTAGACTTTCGAACTTGATTTCAATTCTATTTACATTAGCGTGAAAACTACTTATGACTCGATTCTGATCATTATTGTAAGCCATTTTACCCTTAAAACTCTGATAAACAGAACTGAACTGTCTAGCAAAGAGATTGGCGACTTCCTGCCCCCTTCAACCCATTGGTCCCCCAGAAACATGGATTCTTGGACATCATTGCCCCTTTGTGATCTTGACTTAACAAACTTCCAAAACTCGCTAGTATTTGCCCCCATTTGCTCCTCCACATTAGAGACATACCGACTATAACACTCACCAGTCATTCTCTTACACTAATTTCTTAGGTTATTGAATTCTGTGTAATTATGCTGACCATTTGTTGCCTTATATTTCTTATGGGCTACCTTTTTAGCAATTACCTTTCTTTTTAATTTAGAACTGAACCAAACAAAGAAATTTGACTTTTTTACCATATACTTTGGCACAAACAAGTCCACAGCATGATATATTGTTTCATAAAAAGCATCAACAATATTATTAATATCGTTCAAATAATACAAACCAGTCCAATTAATTTGTAATAGATAATTATTCATAGCACCATAGTTGACTTTATTGAAATTGTAATTATATTCGGCCTTGCATTTAACAGATTGGGATTCAAATGACAGAAGAGCCTCTAGAGGAGGATGATAATTATCTTTTGGTAATAGTGGATCACAACTAGAGACAGACAAGTAATGGTTGGAAAAACACAGGTTCAATATGGAGTCACTAGCATTATGTACACAGTACTGACTTAAACCTAAATATGACATTTCATCGCAGAGTAATATTTCAATATCATTACTTATATTCTTAACAGTCAAGTTATCACAGTTAAATATAAAATGCAATTATATACCCAGGGGATGTAGGACGTGTCAGTTTAAAACTTAAAATAAAATGAAAAAAGAAAAATACAGGTTGACATATTGCACATACGGTTTAAAATTACATACATTGAAGACTTTTACACAAAAACAGTTTAAAATATTTTAAAATTTAATTTTTAGATGAAGTTTAAAATGAAGTTCCTCAGGCGAATTTAATAGAGTTTATCACAGCAAATTTAATCAAAGTTCTCACAGAAGTATTCATCCAGAGTATAGTAAGCCCTCTTCGTGAGAAAATTTTTGAGATATTTTTTAAGTCTATTAGTATGAAAATTTTTAATGTTATTTGTCAGTTTGTTATATATTTTTATTATCGAATAGTTTACATTTTTTTGAATATATGTAAAGTTACATTTTACAGATTTTAGATCGTCTTTATGTCTAGTATTATGCGAATGATTTCTTTTTGAATCTTCAAAGAGTTTTTTATTTTGCTTGACAAATATTACTGATTCGGAAATATAAGTTGATATGAAAGTAAGAATTTTGTTTTCAATAAATTTGACCCTACAAGACTCAAACACTCTTGAGATCAAAGATTGCTTCGTATACATCTCTATTGCAGGATAAAAATTCTGTCAACCTCTGCGCCCCTCGTCCAAAAGACAATGCCATACCTTATTCGTGAATGTACAGGGTGTCCCATTTTCGTAGGTTTTACGGGGTTTCCAGCTTATGAGTAGAGATAGAGAGATGCGGTTTTCGCGACACCGTGCTACTTTTCGATGAAACTAAAGAGGCCGCAAACAGATTTGCCCTAACCATTTTAGTTTCCGTGCTACAGGGTGATTTTGAAAATTTGTCATTTTCGGACACCCCCTGTAACTCAGCTATCGTAAAATATATTTAAAATGTTTCAACTGGTATTTATAGATTTTTTCACGTAGAATTCAGTGGCATACTCAGATTTTTGCTGAGAGTCATAGTTTTTGACATATTGGGATTACCTACTATTTTTTAAATGGGAGACCCTATATATTATTCTTTCATCTTATTCTTCGTGTCGAGAGCTTTTCAAAAACATACCATAAATCATATTTATTTTCATAAATAACATGAAAAAATGCATTTTTCTTTAAACGGATTTATGGCATAGCAGATCAATCGAAATAAGAGAAGGTGGCTGTGGTAGCCATGGCAACGCCAACAAAAATATGATCAGGCAGCCATTACTGCTGTCATTTTTGGCATTATTGCGTTTAAATTTTTCTTGACGTCTATTATAATTATTGTTTTTAATATGGCTCAGAATCAAAAATTTGAATATTTTGAGAAATATGATATGAACGCGTGTTTTATATTGTCTAATGAAGATGCAGATCAGGCGGCAGAGTTTTATCTGAACAGGTTAGTTCTTTTTTATCTTCCTGCATTTTGACTTTATTGATTCGCTTTATTTTATCTTAGATATCCCAAGAGAAGACAACCAGAAAAAAGAATTTTTCAAAAAATTAAAAATAATCTTTGCCAATATGGATCTTTTAACAAGCCTCGATCGCGAACTTACAATAAAGACAATGAAGAATCTGAGGTCAACGTTTTAGCCCTCGTTCAGACAGCTCCTGAAACATCTTGCAGGAAAATAGACGAAGAGGCGGGTGTACCGAAAACCAAAGTGCAGAAAATTTTGAAAAAGCACAAATTCAAACCCTATAAATACAAACTTGTGCATCATCTGCATCCTGGTGATGCAGAGCGCAGATTGGAGTTCTGCAATTGGTTTATAAATATGAAGGCAGAAGATATCGATTTTGAAAAAAAGATTATTTGGTCAGACGAGGCACATTTTACTAGTTCAGGGATTTTAAATAGACACAACACGCGATTTTGGAGTCAAGAAAACAACCATGTTATTTTTCCTCGGGAGCGTTAGGGCAGATTTGGATTCAATGTCTCCTGTTTTATTTTCAACCGAAAAATAGTTTACCAAATATATGAAGGAAATCTGAATTCGATTGGTTACGTGCGAATCCTAGAAGACGCATTAGGAATTTTGGATGATGTTTCCTTGGCTCAACTAAATAGGATTTATTTCCAGCAAGACGGAGCTCCAGCCCATAATGCCAGAATAAGTCAAAACTGGCTTAACGACCATTTTCCTGGAAGATGGATAGGAACACACGGACCTGTTCGATGGCCACCACGATCCCCTGAGCTCTCAGTTTTAGATTTCTTTTTGTGGGGTTATTTAGAAAACAAGGTTTATGTAAGGCGATACGAAAACTTAGAACTAAGAATGGCCACCGAAAACGCTTTTGCAGAGTTACAAAGACAGTCATTTACAATAGAAAATGCATTAAAAAGAATTTTTAAAGTTTGTCACACTTGTAGGACACATAATGGTCTACAATTTGAACAATATTTGTAGTTTTAATGAAATTATAATTATTACCTTTTACCTACTTCCTAATTTTTTCTGATGCTGTTACTTTGTTATTTCGTTAATAAATATTTGTTAACTTTTTCCATGGCTCCACAGCCACCTTCTCTTATTTCGATTGATCTGCTATGCCATTAATCCGTTTAAAGAAAAATGCATTTTTTCATGTTATTTATGAAAATAAATATGACTTATGGTATGTTTTTGAAAAGCTCTCGACACGAAGAATAAGATGAAAAAATAATATATAGGGTGTCCCATTTAAAAAATAGTAGGTTATGCCAATATGTCAAAAACTATGACTCTCAGCAAAAATCTGAGTACGCCACTGAATTCTACGTGAAAAAATCTATAAATACCAGTTGAAACATTTTAAATATATTTTACGATAGCTGAGTTACAGGGGGTGTCCGAAAATGACAAATTTTCAAAATCACCCTGTAGCACGGAAACTAAAATGGTTAGGGCAAATCTGTTTGCGGCCTCTTTAGTTTCATCGAAAAGTAGCACGGTGTCGCGAAAACCGCATCTCTCTATCTCTACTCATAAGCTGGAAACCCCGTAAAACCTACGAAAATGGGACACCCTGTACATATGCATGATATGCCAAAATTGCTGTTTCAGAATTGATGTTAGACTCAATAACTCTCAGAGCATAGCAATAACTAGCCATTTTATTTGCAAGGTCATCAGTGTGATGTCGCTAGTCCAGCCTATGATCTACTTCCCAAGAAGGTAGCCGAGGTTAAAGTTTGTATAGTATGATTATTGTATATATATATATATATATATATATATATATATATATGATATATTGTACTTTATCAGACCACAGGCTGCAGGTAGTATCAGTGCCCATGTTTATCGACCCTGCCAAGAAACCAGAGGTCAAGTATATTGTTACAAAAAAATTGAGGGAAGATCTGGCAATGCGAAGACTGAGGTTATTGAATGAAAGGCTTGTTCTTTGTAGAGATGTTTCTCAGTTATACAATGATTTGGAATCTGTCTTCACCGATTCTTATCAAGTAGTGGTAAAACCTGTCTAGGAAATAAAAGGTAAGGAATGGATTAATGAAGAAATACTAACATTAATTAAAAGAAGGGACCTTTATTACAAAAAACATAAAAGGGATGTTAATAATAACTTGTATAGTAATAAACACAAAGAATACAGCAAAAAGGTGTATTAAAAAAGCTAAAAAGTTGTATTACAGCAATAGATTTGGTCAAGTAATAGGAAATGAAAGAAAAACATGAAAGCTAGCTAATGAGGTTATGTACAATAAAGGGAATAATGACAACTTTGTTCATACTTTGGATGTGGATGGAGCAGAGCTGACACATTCAAGACAGATAGCTCAAGCTTTCAATGACTATTTTACCAATGTGGGCACTGAGCTGTCTCAGAAAATACCCAATATTCCATTGAATGATCCTGCGGGAAAACAGCAGGGGTCTTTCTTTTTTTTGGCAACAACTCCCCAAGAAGTAGAGCGGGTTATCAGTGATATGGAGACTCACAAAGCTAGTGGTTTAGATGCCATCAGTGTCAGAAATGTGAAGTGTATGAAGGTACAATGTGCCCCAATCATAAGTAAATTAATCAACCTCTTCTTTCAAAGTGGAGATGTACCAGACAAAATAAAAGTGGCTAAAGTGCATCCTTTATTTAAAGGAGGTGACAGTTCTTCCTGTTCTGTCCAAGATTATTGAGCATTGTGTAAATGTTAGGTTACAGTCATACCTAAAAAGGATCAGTTTCCTTGGAGTTGGCCAATATGGCTTTAGTAAGTCCAGTGACACAGAGATAGCTGTTATTGATCTCATTTCAGAGTTACAAGTAAAAATTGATCAGGGATGCATATGCGCTCTTGTGTCGCTGGACCTGCGAAAGGCCTTCGATACGGTTGACCACTCAATATTGTTAAGGAAACTAGGGAATATGGGCATAAGGGGCACCCCACATGTATGGTTTGTTAACTACCTCAAAAATAGGAAACAGTCTGTTACGGTGAATAACGCACTAATTCAACAAGAACTGATTCATTGTGGTGTGCCTGAAGGCTCAATTATAGGACCAACACTGTTTCTAATTTATATAAATTCAATATTCAGTTTAAAATTACAATGGTAAAATTAAATTGTATGCAGATGACACAACACTCATGTATAGCGGCAACAATAAAAATGACATTAAAATACTTATAAAACATGATTAAGAGATAATAGCAACCTGGTTGTCTTCCCACAAACTAACTTTAAATATAGACAAATCACCGTACATGTTTGTTGGAAGAGGGGTCTCCTATAATGACCAATAAATTAAGTTTGGAGATTATGATCTTCAATATAAAAATGTTATAAAGTACCTTGGGTTGTTGATTGATGAGGGGCTCTCTTGGGAGAGGCATGTGCGACGTATCAGATCAAAGGTAGCATCAGTTGTTGGGTTGTTATATCGCCTTGGTTACCTGTTAAGTCTAAGAATTCGTAAACAACTGTACTTTTCCCATATATATATAGTCATTTGCACTACTTGGTATCAGTGTGGGCTACAGCTAATTGTATCGTGTTGAACCCATTAAGGGTCTTACAGAACAAGGCAGTCAAAAATGTTTTTAAACTTCCCTTACGCTTTTCCACCCATTTGCTGTATAAGCCTAATAGACTAATGGATATTTCAGGGATATATACATTTAAAATAATACTTTATATATATTATATAATTCATGGAAATAAGCGATCTGTTATTGAGATCAGTTATGAGATAATCATAGTTATTAATTACATGAAAGTCGGTTTTATTCTTAAATGATTCTTCAATAAGTATAAGTGTACCACCATGCAACATCCTTGATCTACAGTAGGAGGCAATTAAGAATATTTAGGCAAATGCACTAATTCCCCTGGCCCAAGCCAGTGCTCTGTAATTAAATCAAGACTTTCTAAAAGTAATTGTTATTCGTCAGTCTTATTTCTAATACATTGTATGTTCAATAACATCACAGACACTTTGTTGTTATTAGTTTTGTTACCTATGGTGGACTCTTCGGACGATTGTTGTTCACTAAAAAATCAACCGACACTGAACATGGTAAAGGTAGGCTATCAGGTTTTGAACCAAATTTGCCAAAAGGTACAGAGCTGATTAAAATGTTTGTGTGTTTACATAAAGATAGCTTATCGACTATCAAGTGTACAGAGGGAATATTAAAATTTTTAAAGTCATTCAAACCTGCAATAATCAGAACAGTGTCAATGTTGGTGTAGTTTCTTGTCAGCACTTCAATATTTTCAATAATAGATGAAAATTGAGCGCCTGGCTTAATCACACTTTCAGTTTTAAACACTCCTGTTCTACGATTGATTAACTTGTCAATATTTCGGCCTTGTTGATCACACAATATCATTAGCTTCCTCAAATCAGCACAACCAGCTATACAAACTTGTCTTAAATCCATCCGACTTGACAATTCGTTACACTTATTTAAGTCACCACGTATCCTGCAAATTTCATTACCATACCAGGAATTGTCCTTTTCTAGTGTTCTTATTGTTTCTATCATATCCCTATTTGTTTTCATAAGATCATCAAAATTTTCCTGTAATTTTTTTAAATCGGCGCCAAGTATCATGTTATCCTTTTGAAGTTTAATATTATCACCCGAAATCTGAGATATATGCTTATTTAGGTTTAGAACCTGATCCCTTTGCTCTGCAATCTATAAGAAATAATCTTGGAGTATTCTACTTGTTTTCCACATCAAAAAATTTCCGCCTCCAGACTGACTGTTTCAGCTAGGTTTATTCCTTGGTATCTAAGATCTATCTTTGGTTCTTGTGATCATTGCTCTCTGATTTCTTAACTAAACTGAAGATATTGTAAAGAGACTAAGAGTTATAGCGCAAAAACAAGCCTGCCTGCTGACTCAACATTGAAAAAAAATCCAGTAAAGACTATACGAAGAACTGGTTGATACTGTTAAGGCAACCTTCATAATTTGTTAAACAATATTTAGATAATCAGACTATACTTAAATTTAAGCGTCTAGGTCAATACACGCTGGTGCAAGAGATACAAGGCCTATTAAATAGAAGCAAAGTTACACATTTAAAGCTCATTAACATACCGTCGAGAAATTTATAAAATTCCGATTACTTCCGAAGATAATCGAAAAAAAAAACGAAAAATTAAAATTTTGCTTTCATTTTTATATAATAACTTAAATTAAGTTTTACATTTCTGTTACAACTTTTTGCCCTCTATAAAACTATAACCTCAGATTTTAATTTCGACGCTAATTTAATAATTGAGAAAACCCCCCCATATATGCATTTTTAATGGAAAGCAAGAGCTTTTATGTTCAGCTCTTATATCTTATATATCTCATTATAAGCAATTTTATAAAATCTACAAAATATTATTAGACAAATGATTCTTTTCTTAGAAATTACTACTTAATATCTCACTTAATAACTGTGTTTTAAAAATAAATAAATAATAAATAAATAAATGCTTTATTGTCAAAAAAAATTTTACAATTTTGTGGACAAAGCTGTTGTAAAAAAATAGTTTACAAACATCAAAATTAGCAAACAAAACAAGACAAAAACACATCATAAATATTATAGAAAAATAATATTTAAATCAGGAATTTAGAATATTAATATTATAGAATCCTAAAAGAAGTACATTAGAAATGTACTTTGTCAGTCGTACTATGTTATAAACATTTTCATAAATATAATGTAAAAAAATAAAAAAGCAAAGTAAAAAATAAAAAAGTACGAAACAATTAAAAAAATACATATACAAAGTTCGGTAAAAATGGTTGGTAATGGCAACTATCACACTTGGGGTTCATAAGGATAAAATTATGTGTTGTAAAACTCGTTCACGGTGTAGAAGGCTCTTTCCAGTAAGAATGATTTCAAAGCCTTGCGAAATGAAGTCAGAGATATTATGGATTTGATGTTAAATGGCAGGTGATTATGCATTTTTTTTGCATTGTAGATTACTGATCTTTTAATTAACTCTGAGTGTGGGGTTGGAAGATAGAGATCGTGCTCAGTATTTCTGAGAGGGTAGTTGTGAGAAGGTCTCTCTAATAGAGCAGGTGCGTGCTTACGAATTAAGCAAACCGATTCCAAAATGAATAAGCAAGGAAGGGTTAGTATTTTATATCTTTTAAAGAAATCTCGGCAGTGAGTTCTACTGTTAAGTCTCAGTAGGTAACGAACAGCTCTTTTTTGTAGTATAAAATTCGATCAAATTGAGTCGCACAACATGTACCCCAGAATGGAATAGCATATCTGAGGTGCGACTCAACAAGAGCAAAATAAACAGTTCTAGAGGTAGAAAAGCTAAGCTCCTCGGAAACAGATCTTAACGCAAAACAAGCAGAACCTAACTTCCTTGATAAAGCGTCGATATGTGGATCCCATTTTAAAGAATCATCTACAAGAAGCCCTAGAAATTTTACAGAGTTTACGACATCAATAGTGGTGCCATTAAGGTCAAAGGGTTGCAGCGTGTTTTTATAAGACAAGACTTTCGTTTTAGAGATGTTCAAACATAGGAGATTAGAATCGCACCAGGATTTAATGGTGATTAGGTCATTAGATACAATCCTATGTAGGTCCGTGACATCTGGGTGGCTCCACGTAAAGCTGGTATCGTCCGCAAAGAGACATATTTTTCCACTAATGTTTAAATTAGCCATGTCGTTTATGAACAGAAGAAACAAGATAGGGCCTAGTACCGAGCCTTGAGGCACTCCATATTCCATTGGCCTACAAGAAGACATCCTGTTGTCAACTTTCACAACTTGATTTCTGTTGCTAAGATATGACTTAAACCAATTGAGAGGAGCCCCTCTAAATCCATAGTACTGCAGTTTGTTGGTTAATATATTATGATTCACACAATCGAAAGCTTTGGAAAAATCACAGAAAATTGTTGCAGTAGCGTGATGGTTGTTTAGGCTCGAGTAAACTCTATTAAGAAGGGAAAACATGGCATCGCTTGTGCATTTGTTACTTAGAAATCCAAATTGATGTTTTGTAAGTATTTCATATCTAGACAGAAATGATAAAAGCCTTTTTTTAACCAGTCTTTCGATGATCTTAGATAGCGTAGGGAGAAGTGCAATTGGGCGATAGTTCGAAGCTTCTTCTGAAACACCTCCTTTGTGAAGAGGTATGATTATTGCAGTTTTAAGGCAGCTTGGAAAAGTACCATTTTGGAAAAACATATTTATCAAAGTAGTCAGATGCTCTAGTGTGCATTCCGGCAGACTTGAATACATTTTTAAAGTAAGCCCATCAGTTCCCGAAGAAGATTTATTTTTGATATCATTAATTGTACTACGAAGTTCTGATAAAACTACTGGTGAAAAGAAGAAACTGTGCAGGTTTACCTATGATTAGAGAGATATGAAATTGGGTCATTAGATTGAGATACGGATTTAGTCAAATCTTTGGCTACATTTACAAAATAATTGTTTAGGTCCTCAGGAGAGGTAAGGATAGTGCTGGATAAAGGAGTTTTGTTTCTTAAATCATTTACGATAGACCAGGTTTCTTTAGCTACATTTTTGGCGTTAGAAAGTCTATTATTGTAATAAATATCTTTGGCGGCTTTAATAGTTTTATGATAAATTTTTCTGTATGATTTTACATAATTATGAAAAAAGACACTGTCCGAAAATTTCTTTAAATGAGATAGTGACCGCATGTTCTTAGAAGATATACATAAACCTTTAGTGGACCAGGGTTTACTTCTTTTATTTTTGATAGGCCTAAGAGGAAAAGATTCAGAAGCTATATTAGTTAGAGTTTTTATAAAACGAGAAAATTCAGTGTCGACATCATAAGTGTGAGAGTCCCAGTCAGTTATTTGGCATAGGTGTTTGAAATTAATGAAATTTCTAACCGAAAAAATACGGCCTACTTGTCTAGAGGAATTTTTGGCTTTGGATGTGATTGAAAATTTTGTGAAAATTGCTTCATGATCGGAGAAACCTGGACTTAAGACATTACATTCGACGGAGCTAGGATCGAAAGAAGACACAGCGTAATCTATAGTACTGGCACTTGTCTTAGTAATTCTGGTTGGTGAGTTGACGTGCATGGCAATTCCTAATGACTCAAAGATGGACTGAAGACATTCCTGAGCAGCACACACACTGGAAAAGTCAATATTGAAATCGCCACATAAGATTAATTTGCTTTTTACAGGAAGGGACTCGAGCAAACTTAGAAGGTTATGGCAGAATAATTGCACATCAGCATCAGGTGTTCTATAAATACAAATAATATAAAGGTCATAAGTATTGTGATAAACGATAGAAAATTCAAATACTTTTTCAGATAATAAATGATTATACTTTGATATTTCGGAAAAATCGTTGTTTGAAGACATTATCATGGTGCCTCCATGAGTTAAATTAGTTCTATTAAATCTGGCAATTGTGGTATAGTTTTTAATAAAAACAGGTTGATTGATATTTAGCCAGTGCTCAGTGATGGCAATGACTTCTGGAAAATTTAGCTCTTCTAATAAAAGATATAATTCGTCTGTTTTATGTCTTAAGGACTGAATATTAAGAAAAAAAAGATTAAAATTGCTATTGGTCAATTTTTTAGAGGGTGCTAGATCCTCTTTTCGCGTCATATTGACTAAAAATTTTTACTTTTTGATGGTGAACCACTAGAATAATATTTACCAGTACCTTCACGAATTTTTTGGAGCCGTAAAATATTAAAAACTAATAACCAGTATTGAAGTTGAATTTACAACGTTAATAGCAATAGCAACACTTAGTCAGTAAATGGGATATCACCCCAGCAGTAAATTTTTTGCCACGCAACATGCGTATCTCCAATGGTAAGCCGTTGTACAAATTAATACAATTGTACAAAGGAGATCTCTTAAAGAACGATGTTCTATGAGGGGGGATCATAAGAAAGTTCCCTCCTCGCGTGTTGTAGGTGCTGCCCGATTCCAACTCACCAAACATGGATCCTATTATTATTTACAAACACGAGACACCTGAGAATGTACATACTAGGAAATGTGAGAATTCTCCTTTGCAAAAAAACGTCTCTGCAGCTCTCGCGCATATCTAAACCAAATATGAGACGCAAAATTCTTTTTTGATTAGCAAAAACCCGGTTGCTCTGAATACCTACATTGCCCCAACAAATAATATTATTTGACATATGACTAAATGCCAGGGAGTAATACACCTACAGAAGGCCATCATTGTCAAGGGTATTCTTTAAACTCAGAATACGCAGGTTAAGCTTACCACAAACATAGTCTACATGGTCATTGAGCGAGAGCCGCTAATCAATAATTGTACCTAAGAATCTATTGCTACCAGAAAACTTAATATTAAGCCGTTCCTCAAGATCAGCCGAGTACGACTTTCTATTAATCATATTCATATACACAGTTTTTTCTATATTTAATATTAGTCCATTTCTTTGGCACCACGCTTCCATACTTTTACTCAAGTCGTTCACATTTTCGGCTGCAACCACAATAGTAGTATCATCAGCATACGTCATCACATTTCCCTGATTAATATATAGCGGCAGATCATTTGCATATAGAATAAAATGCAGTGGACCCAAAACTGAACCCTGCGTTACACCAATATTTACTGGACACGCCCTAGACTTTACACCGCCGTACTTAACTACAATTTCCCTTTCAGACAAGTATGATTCAATCCACTGTAGAAGTGTTCCGCGAATTCCCATATTATATAATTTACTAATGAGGAAGTATTTATTTATTGTGTCAAACGCTATTGACAGGTCAAAAAATATCGCGACCACCAGTTTACCTGTATCTATACTGTCGTAAATCTGGTTTAGACACTGATACGAGGCCGATTCTATAGATTTGCCCGATAGGAAGCCATGTTGTGCGGAATTTAGCAAATTATATCTGTCAATAAAATTTATGATTTTGTTATAAACTAGACGTTCGAATATTTTTGAAAATACACTAAGTAGGGATATTGGACGGAAATTCTCAATGTTATCGCGAGCACTTTTCTTATGAACAGGTACTACATTCGCAGTTTTAAGTACTTTAGGAAAAACACCTTTAGAAAGGCTATGGTTAATCAGGAAAGTGAGGGGTTGCAAAATATGATTTATAATATTTTTAAATATTTTTACGTTAAGGTCGTCAAAACCTGCAGAGTTCTTGTTTTTTAACTGTTTGACAATCTGGACAATTTCATCACTGCTTACAGGACTAACCACTATACTATTAAAAACAAATGGTGGAACATCCATGCCACTCTTGAAGTTTTTTGGCAGACACAGTACTGGAGTATGCTACAAACTCATTCGCCACGTCCTTAGCATCCGAAACAGTCTCATTGTTGATAAAGAGTTTAATTTCACTTTGTTTATTGTTATGTTTATTTAATTTATCATTGACAATAGTCCATATAGTTTTAGTTCTATTAGCAGAATTGTTTATTTTGGTTTTAAGTATTTAATATTTTCCTATCCATAACGCACAAAGTTGGTACATCCCCTTAAGGCATTCGATATTTATGCATATCATACTATTGATTGGAAGAGAGACGACTATAAGGTGTCGTTCCGGTAGTCACGAAAATCAGTACTCTGACGAAGTTAAATTATGTTTTTTCGTGTACTCGGTCCCATATTTTAGACAGGAAAATCCTTTCCTTCCGGATATTTAACTTAGTGACAAATGAATTAGCCATTCCACAAGAAAAAGCAGGCACTACAAGAGGAGAGCTCTTCTTTGCGACTTCTGACGAACTGTGCAGTTTAAGGTAAGAGTGCCTTTTTTACCTCTTTTGTGCGTTGTTTCTTAGTTCATTTAACCACTTAAAGATACAGTTCATTACATACATGCGTTTCTGCATCGGTTATAAACTTTTCAGAAGTAAATAGATCTTATATTGGTTTTGTTTAAGACTTTTTTTGTTTATAGATACAAATAAAAAAATAATTAAAGTTGACAAGGAAATAAGTACATTAACTTAAAGAATCAGTAGAACCTATGAAAATAAAATATAATTATTATAGTATTTTTTATTTAAATTTAGATATTAATAAATACTTAAAATAGGTAATGGGTTATGTGTTTTTATGAATCCATCCAAATAATTGTTGTGCAAAAACATAAATTACCTTGTCCAAACTGTATAAAATTAATTTTTTCCTTGAAGTTCGAGTGTAACAGAGAATGCTTGAACTCGCAGTTGTCAGTGGCCCAGAGCGTTAAGATTGCACCAAACCCTACAGCAAAACAGGAACCGTCTATGCCAAATGACAACCCTCGACAATGCATTTTCCTAAATGTGCCGACACTAGCGCATTGCCAGATAGGTCCTGTCCCTGAAAATAAAGTTATAATCATTGGCAAATCAAACATCTTTCTTGCTTTTTATTGGCCCATTGTTGCTATACAACAACAGATGTAAATCAAAATACAAGAGTTCTAACCACACTACACCAAAACTTGTTACTTCTGGACGCGCGTTTCGCTAACCAAGTTAGCATCATCAGCAGCTGATATAAACTAAAGTAACTTATCCTAACCGAGACTATTTATAGGTAATTGTGGTCACACTTGGTTGCGCCCGACTGCACCGTTGTCAAGTAAACATTAGAGGGGACTATAGGGAATAGGCCCTCTGTCTTTATTTAGTGCTTTCTTACCACATTTAACTATTTCTATTCTCTCAAATGCATCCAATAATCTACTAGTAGATACATTTTTAATCAACTTAAGATTATTTATTTCTATTTGGTGATTGTTTTCTAAAGCATGTTGGGCAACGCTTGACTTTTCTGTTCTTCCTTGTCTTAAATGCACCATGTGTTCTTTAAAACGAATGTTTATGGAGTGTTTAGTTTACCCAACATATCTTAGATCGCAGTCGACTTTGTCTTTAGGGTTTCCAAGGAGATTTTTCAAACTGTTCTCCGTTTTGTCGGCTATTCTAAAACCTACGTTTTTAAATACTTTTTCTAGGCCTCTCGTATATCTGGGATCATATGGGATTACTATGAACTTATTGGGAGCCTCAGGTGCTTGAAGAGTAGTGGCATCTTTTAACATTTTCTTATGATTATGTCTATTTACTAATTTATGTACAAAATTACCATTATATCCAGTACTTTTAGCTATATTTTTAATCCGATTTATTTCATTGTTAAAACGTTCTTTACTTAATGGAAAATTGACTATTCTGTAAGTTAAGAAATGAAATGCTGCCATTTTGTGTTGACGGCAATGAAATGAGTCGGATGTTATATACCTATCAGTATTAGTAAATTTCCTATAAATATCAAATTCTAATTTATCGTTATTTCTAATAACTAACGTGTCGAGAAAAGGTAATTGCCCATTGTTCTCCTTTTCGTACGTAAAATTAATAGAAGGATATTTATTGTTTAATGTTTCTAAGAAAGTGTTTTTTTTGTGTTTATAATATATTATTATTTATAATATATATATATATATATATATATATATATATATATATATATATATTATAAACAACTTGAGAGAACTGCGATGGACAATTGCTTATCTCCGTTTCTTGCAAATTTGTTTATGGGTTAGATTTAGAGAGATTAGAAACCCAGTTCAAAAAACAACTCCAGTATTTCCCAAGGGTGTGGTATAGATACGTAGCCGATATATTTGCTATTTTTGATACTAAAACAGAAAATTTCGACATTTTCTTAGAAACATTAAACAATAAATATTCTTGGGCAATTACCTTTTCTCGACACGTTAGTTATTAGAAATAACGATAAATTAGAATTTGATATTTATAGGAAATTTACTAATACTGATTGGTATATAACATCCGACTCATTTCATTGCCGTCAACACAAAATGGCAGCATTTCATTTCTTAACTCACAGATTAGTCAATTTTCCATTAAGTAAAGAACGTTTTAACAACGAAATGAATGGGAATGAAATGAATGGGAGCTAAAAGTAACGGATATAACGGTAATTTTGTACATAAATGTCTTGATTGCTGTTCGCCAAGATATTCCAAGTAAACTTATTTCATCTGAAGAAACCATAGAACAGGTATGGGTGCCAGTGGGTACTGGGAATAGTGCTGTAGTACTAGTAGCTGTGTATCTCCTCCCAAATAGTAGCTCAGATAAGTGTGGGTTGTTTGCACAGAATATTTAAAATCTCAAATTCCTTGCCTGGCAACATGATCAGTATAGTTCCACAATGCTGCCAACAGCAGCATCGTCGGCAAATCAGGCTGAATCGATCGAAGTAATGTCCAGTATGTGTGCAATTCACAATTTCTACCAGTCAAACAGTTTAACAAATGCATGCACGATGGTATCATTGGCTGATGAAGGACTTGTCCCTCAGGATGGATATCACCCTCCTCTGCAGATTCAAATACATTCAAGGGACCACAATAATAACTCTCAAGAATATATATAATATATATCGTCGTCGTCCATGTTTGTTTATATTTTGTTGGTGCTGAAAGTTCTGGTTTTTCGTGCTAAGTAGCTAAAAATATTAAGACTCAGTAGCGTGAATCGCGATTGTGTTCGTATTGGGTCTCTTGTGAATGTTTGCAGTGGTTTTTGAAGAGTTTGTGTCTACTTTGAATTAACTTGTGTTTTGTATTTAGAACGTGGAAATCGGAGTTGCGAGAAAACAAAATTGTGCTAAAAATAGTACAATTCTGAATTTACATCAGTGACGTCATACGGATATAAAGAATCGTTTTTATTGATTTTGTCCAGTCCTTCTTCATTGTTTCAGTTATTTTTACGTATATTCTCCATTATCCCACTGTGTCTCAATCACATCGCCAAACTCGGAAAACTATACTCTATAAAATCATATCATGCTCTGCTTAAAGTGTCAGATTGAAGAAAGCGATCCCAAGCTTCTGACCAACTGTGATAGCTGTAATAGGTCAATTCACAAATCAACCTGCTCAGGCCTCAATGCCTCAGAAATTAGGGTTGTTGAGCTTAAGGGTTCGAGAACTCTGAAGTTCTATTGTGAGGACTGCCTATCAGGTTTACGTCATATTCCAAAACTTCTAAAGGCGGTCGACGATTTGAAATCAAAGGTCGCTATACTGCGAGTAGCACACCAGAAAACATCATTGAAGAGTTGGAAGAGCGTCACCAGCGTTCCTATAACCTAATGGTGTTCAATATGCCAAGTTCAGGAAATGATATCGCCGATGTGGGTTCCCTAATCACTACTCTGGTGGGTTTAGAAATAGCTCCAAAATCAGTCACAAGGATTGGGAAGCCAAATAAAAATGGTCATAAACCCTTAAAGGTAACATTTCCAAGTAGGGACAATGTACAAACCGTCATGCGCTCTAGTAGTGGGCTAAAGGGTAAAAAGATCTACATCAACTACGATCTGACTAAGAAGCAAGTGGAAGCTGAGACCAAAACCCGTAATGAGTACCGAGAAAGATTGGGCCGTGGTGAGACGGAAATACGATTAACACGATACCAGGGTACTTCCAGAATTGTCTCAAAAAACTAACAAAGGACTAACAAACACTTTCAATTAGTAAAAACATCACATATACAGCATATTATCAGAACGTGCGAGGACTGAGAACGAAGCTGAACCATCTTTTAGAAAACGCCCAGGCATCTGAGTATGAGATATTGGTTTTTACGGAAACTTGGTTAAACAAAAGTTTTTATGAACTAAATTTATCTGACTACAACATATACCGCAGAGACCGTTCCCATGAGACCAGCGTTTACGAGAGAGGAGGAGGAGTACTTGTTGCAATACATAAACGTTTGATCAGTAAACAAATCAGTGTGCCCCAGAATATTGAACAGGTATTTGTGTCTGTTGGATCAGGAGCAGCTTCCTTCCTTTTGGGTTCTGTTTACCTTCCTCCAAGAGCTGGAATTGCTGCCTATAGCATACTATCTGAAACCGTTGAAAACTTGAGTACGGAGTCTCTTAACTCACCCTTATACTTAATGGGCGATTTCAACCTTCCCCATGCGGTTTGGAATGCTGGTAATGTCAGTTCTACCGCTGCTTGTGCTGCAGGAACACCTCCAGATGAAGTCTTGTGTATAGAAGAGGTCTCTAATACTTGTGCTTTACTTCATCTGTTCCAGGTTAATCAGGTTCTAACAACCAACAACAAAATATTGGACCTGGTTCTTAGTCGGGTCTCCAATGTTTCTGTTTTACCAGCTGACGAGGCCATAATCCCTCCAGATATGTATCATCCTCCATTGCAAGTGAACATCAACTTGAAGGCGCAAACTTCTGACAATGAACTGAAACTTGAAGGTTTTTATAGAGACTTTAAATCAGTTGATTATTTGCAATTAACTCATTTCTTTGACCAGATAAACTGGGATTCTTTACTAGTGAACAAATCACTTGAATGTATGTTAAATATTTTTTATGAGATCTTATACTTAGCTATTGATCTATTTGTACCTTTAAAAAAGTATTCTAATGGTAAATTTCCGGCCTGGTACTCCCCTGATTTGAAGAATTGTGTCATACAGAAAAAAGTTGCCCACAAGCGTTTCAAGTCATCAAATGATCCCAATGATTACCGTGAATTCTCCAGATTGAGATCTTTGTGTAGGTCCTTGACTCGACAATCCTACTTAAACTTTGTACATTCTACTGAAGAATCACTATCCACCAATCTAAAGCAATTCTGGAGATTTGTAAATGCAAAACGGAAAAGCAACGGTTTCCCTAACGAACTCTCCTTTGAGGACCGAAAGAGTTTTTCAGGTCGGGTGATTGTTGATATGTTTGCGGAATATTTCTCGGCTGTTTACTCTCAGGACGCCGTTAACACCCCTCCATATGACTCCCCTTCCAATAATATTTATGTTTCCCAGTACAGTATTAGAATCTCCGACATATATTCCAAGCTTAACTCCCTGGATAGTAAAAAAGGACCTGGACCAGATGGTATACCTCCACTTATGTTAAAACATTGTTGCTTTAATTTGTCTAGACCACTATACCACATATTCCACAAATCTTTGCTCTCAGGCACGTTCCCTAATTTCTGGAAGCTTAGCTTCATAACGCCAACTTTTAAGTCGGGGGATAAAACGCTGGTAAATAACTACAGGCCTATTTCCATACTGAGTGTCATCCCCAAAGTTTTTGAAAGCTTGGTTTGTAATTTTCTTTCCCCTATTATCAATCCATCTATAATTGATGAGCAATTTGGATTCCGACCCAAGAGATCGACAGAGACTAATCCTCTGTCTCATGGCGACTACCTGGCGAGGGCCTTGGAGAGGGGTGACCAGATCGACGTTATCTACACGGATTTCTCCAAGGCCTTTGACAGGGTCCCTCACAGTGTGTTGGTCTACAACTTCGTATGGGTGGTGTTCTGCTGGACTGGCTAGAGAGCTATCTTTCGGAACGACTCCAAATAGTGAAAATTTCCAGTCTTATGAAATCAACTGCTCTTCAGGCGTCCCGCAGGGTTCCCACCTTGGCCCCCCTCTTTTCAATGTATTCTTAAATGACATCCACGAAAGTTTTGCGCATAGTCGCTTTCTATTATTTGCGGATGATTTAAAACTGGGTACGAGGGTGTCCTGTGTGGAGGACTGTGACAAGCTCCAACATGATATTAACAACCTCGTTGACTGGTGCCAGAGAAATGGGATGACACTTAATCCTTGCAAGTGTAAGGCCATGTCCTTCCATCGAACCAGAAACCCCATTACTTTTAATTATGCTGTAGGGAATGTTATTCTGCAAAACATAAATAGTTTTCAGGATTTTGGTGTGACCTTTGACAGTTCCCTAAATTTTATACAACATATTGACAATAAAGTTGCCAAGGCTCTTCAAATGCTTGGTTTCATCAAGAGATGCACAGCTGACTTTAATAACATCAATGCTGTTAAATGGCTCTACTGCGCATTGGTTCGACCTCATCTGGAATATGCATCCAGTGTTTGGTCGCCCCATTATCCATTGTCAGCGCCTTGAACGTGTGCAACACAAGTTCCTTAAGTACGTCTCTTTTAAAATGCACATTCCCATTCATATGGATGATGAGATCCTTGCCATGCTTAATCTGTCTTCAATCACATCGCGCCATAAACGACATGATCTTGTTGTGTTCTTTAATATACTCAACAGCAATGTTGATGTACCTTACCTTCTGTCTAATATTGGTCTCCACGTTTCCCCTAGAGCAACCCGCTCTCAGACTAGTTTTCATGTTCCCGTTCACCGTACAAATTATGGTTTTAATAATTTTATATCTAGGGCATCTAGATTGGCAAACTGCCTTCCTCTAATAGATTTCTTTTCTCGTCCCTCTCCATTTCTTCAAATGTTGGACCACAACTTACCATGAAAGCAAATTTATCCAACACTTATACCCCACGTTTATATATTTATATTCGTGTTTACTATATATGTTTAAATTGTCATTGTATTTTATTATTATATAGGTTAATGATACATTGTATGTTATCTTATTACTTTACTTTTTAATTTTAAATCATTGTAATTGGGCATTAGCCCGTTGAAAAATAAATAAATAAATAAATAAATATGCAGAAGGTTTTTATAGGTGTTTTAAGAGCGCAGACTATCGCTCGATTAACCAGCTGTTTGGATATGTTGACTGGGATGACCTACTTAGAAATAAATCACTTGACGCTATGGTGGACTTTTTTTACAGTGTCATGAATGTGGGAATTGAGTGTTATGTACCCATTAAGCGAATAAGTTCTAGGAAGTTTCCAAGGTGGTTCTCATTGGAATTAAAGCATACTATTTTTCTCAAAAAAATTGCTCATAAAGAATACAAAAAACGCCCTTCTGGTGAGAGCTACCAAGAATTTAGTAGGCTCAGACGTCTCTGTAAGGATTTAACAAAAAACACTTACTGTAACTATGTTTCAACCGTGGAGAGTGATATGATGAACCATAGACTGAAAAACTTTTAGTCTAAAGATTTACCAAAACAATTTACTTACAACAATCTAACTAGCTCTAATGGTCAGGAAATAGCAAATTATTTTGCAGATTTCTTCGCCAGCGTTTATAGTACAAAAACCTGTGATATACCAACTGTTGTGATATCTATCAGTACTCTTAATGTAAACTTCTGTGATATAAGTATAGCTGATATTTATAAGAAATTAGAATAGAATAGAATAGAATAGAAAAACATTTATTATGCAATATACAAAAATAATTACATAAAAGGTAGCATTCGCAGGGCGTTCTTCCATGATACCTAAAAATAAAGTAACTTAACTATAATAACATTAATACCTATTACAAAAATCCACACATTTCAAAGGTAATTTACTACACTGTTAGGGCATTAAATTGAGTAACTCATTCTTGTACTTGGTCTTAAAGGTTTTAATAGAGTTTTGAGTAAATAAATTAAATACAGGTGAGTTAAGCAATTGTATCACCCGAAAAGCAAATGAATTTCTAAACTTAGAAGTGCGATGTTGGTGTAGATTAAATCTAATAACATTTCTTAGGTTTAGATTGTGAATTTCCTGTCTTGCTACAATATATTTCCATAGATAAATCGGACATTTTGTTTTATAAAGTTTGTACACAAATACACCAAATAGAAGCATCACTCGATATTCATATTTAAGCAAGTTGTTTTGTACATAAGTGGGAGTGATATGAGAAAATTTGTATACACAATAAACATAACGAATGGAAGCGTTTTGGGCCAGTTGAATCTTGTTACGAAATTCCAAGTTTAAATAATTGTAATAGACTATACAACAGTAATCCAATTGTGAAAGAATGAGTGATTCCACTAGTAAGAGTTTAACCTTTTCGGGTAGAATAAATTTAAACTGATACAAACTTTTTAATTTAAAGTATACAGACGATAGTTTTTTATTGATATGATATTCAAAGTTAAGGTTTGCGTCAAATGTGACGCCCAAATTTTTAACACATATTGCAGAGGGTAGAAGATCCTCACCAATATGTAACGAAACAAAGTTGTGCATGTTGACTTTATTTATAATATGATTAGTGCCAATAACCATATAGTTGCTTTTATTTGCATTAAGCAACATACCATGCCCAATGGACCACTCTAAAATAGATTTCAAATCGCAGTTAATCTGCTGGAAAGCTTGACAAGCATTTTCCGGTTCAAAACCAGCAACCAATTGTGTATCATCCGCGTAGAGGTGGATGGAGCAGAAACGAACCTGCTTAGGCAGATCAGAAGTATATAAATTGAATAACAGGGGACCAAGAATGCTTCCCTGAGGAACTCCGTGCTGCAAAGTGACAGGCTTGGATCTGGCTCCATCCAACTCAACTATTTGCACACGGGAGTATAGGTAACTGGCAAGCCATTGACACACTGGCTCGGTGAAACCACAATAACGTGCTTTAGCAA
Source organism: Kuschelorhynchus macadamiae (assembly GCA_030620095.1). NCBI lineage: Eukaryota > Metazoa > Arthropoda > Insecta > Coleoptera > Curculionidae > Kuschelorhynchus > Kuschelorhynchus macadamiae. The sequence continues at coordinate 40,079 of JAUTXW010004097.1, forward strand.
CCAGCATAGAGTGATTAATTAAATCGAAGGCTTTGCTGTAATCTAGGAGTATAAGACAGGAGGCCAGACCTTCATCGATATTAGTTACAAGGTCTGTAGTGACCTTGGTGAGTGCAGTTGCAAGCTCTTTAGATGTAAACAAGGGCCCCGGGCCGGATGGTGAGCACCCATTCTTCTTAACAATTGTAGTTTTGTTCTATCTCGGCCGCTCTTCCAAATTTTTCAACTATCATTAAAGACAGGTATATTCCCGACTATCTGGAAATCCAACTTTGTAGCCCCAATTTTTAAATCCGGAAACAAATCTCTCATACAAAATTATAGATCTATCAGCATATTAAGTACTATTCCTAAGATGTTTGAAGACATTGTTACTGACTTCCTGTCAAGTTTGTTAACTAGTTCAATTATTGACCAACAGTATGGCTTTCTTCCAAAAAGGTCTACAGAACTGAATCTTCTGTCTTATACCAACTACTTGTCCAAGGCCTTGGAGGATGGGTGTCAGATTCATTCAATTTACACTGATTTTTCCAAGGCCTTTGACAAAGTCAACCATAAATTGCTTATATTCAATTTGCAGAGGATCGGTATGAACGAACCTATACTTGCCTGGGTGGAGAGTTACTTGTCCGGTAGGACACAAATAGTGCGCTATAATAATTTTAAATCAAAAACCAATACAAATTTCTTCTGGTGTTCCTCAGGGGTCCCACTTGGGGCCTTTGTTGTTTAACATTTTTGTTAATGATATTGGTACTTGTTTTAAATATTCAAAATTCTGCCTCTTTGCTGATGATTTCAAATTTTATAAGACCATAGAATCAGAGGTCGACTGTCTTCACCTGCAATCAGACCTCGATCGATTGGTCGTGTGGTGTGACAAGAATGGCATGCAACTTAATGCTGGAAAGTGTCACTTTATGCTGTTTAATAGATCTAGAAATGATATAATTTTTCCATACACTGTTGAGTCCACTGAACTTGCTCTTGTCAACTCCATTCACGACCTAGGTTATTGCTCACCAAAACTCTTAGTTTTGCAGAGCACATCAATGCTATTGCATTAAAGTCTCTAAAACTTTTGGGTTTTCTAAAAAGATCTTGCACTGACTTTTCTAACATTAATTCAGTAAAGCTTCTCAACACCACCCTTGTGCAACCTCACTTGGAGTACGCTCCTTCAATTTGGACTACCAATTACCAAGTCCACAAAAGTAGGATTGAACAAGTTCAACATAAATTCCTCCACTACATACAATTTAAGTTTAACCTTAATCCTGACTTAACTTATTCTGAACTTGAGACTCTGCTTAGTATTGACACCTTGGAGGAGAGGAGAGTAAAAAAAGATCTTAAATTACTCTTTAATCTATTGAACTACAAGCTGAACTGTCCCGAACTCCTTGAGGACATAGGCCTGCACATCCCAGCAAGGGTGACCCGTAGCCATGAAACCTTCCATGTACCTTCTCATCGCACAAATTATGGATATTTCTCACCTCTTCCTAGATTGTGTAGACTGGCTAATTCGGTTAGGATGGACCATTTCGATTTTTTTATGCCAGCGACCAGATTTTTTAATTTAGTAAAGTCAAACAAATTTAGTTAGCGAATAGCATTGTCATATGGTGTAGTGTAGTATTGTTCATGTTGCAATTTTTGTTTTGCGATGTCAGTTCAAATGTAAAAATGTTGTTGTTTAAATTATGTTTAAATTCTTTTAAATAAAATTGCATTTACTATGTAAAATTGGGCCTTGCCCGTTGATTGATAAATAAATAAATAAATTAGTAAATAGACATACGCATAAGAAAATGTTAAAAGATGTCACTACTCTTCAAGCACCTGAGGCTCCCAATAAGTTCATAGTAATCCCATATGATCCCAGATATACGAGAGGCCTAGAAAAAGTATTTAAAAACTTAGGTTTTAGAGTAGCCTACAAAACGGAGAACAGTTTGAAAATCTCCTTGGAAACCCTAAAGACAAAGTCGACTTGAAGGAGAGGAGTGGCATCTATGAAAAAACTAAACGCTCCATAAATATTCGTTTTAAAGAACACATGGCACATTTAAGATACTACTGAAGAACAGAAAAGTTAAGCGTTGCCCAACATGCTTTAGAAAACAATCACCAAATAGGAATAAATAATCTTAAGTTGATTAAAAATGTATCTAATAATAGATTATTGGATGCATTTGAGAGTATAGAAATAGTTAAATGTGGTAAGAAAGCACTAAATAAAGACAGAGGGCCTATTCGCTATAGTCCCCTCTATTGTTTACTTGACAACGGTGCAGTCGGGCGCAACCAAGTGTGACCACATTTACCTATAAATAGTTTTGGTTAGGATAAGTTACTTTAGTTTATATCATCTGCTGATGATGCTAACTTAGTTAGCGAAACGCGCGTCCAGAACTTTGTGGTGGTGTGGTTAGAACTCTTGTATTTTGATCTATCGTCCACCACAGGTTCCAGTGTTAGGACTTAACAGACTTAAACAAGTCGCAACATATGATAAGAACTTACTCTAATGAATATTGTCTGTTTATGCTCGAGCATTGATGAACATATTGATTAACACAATAAAAACAATTATTTATTAGGTATATAAGTTGTGGTTTGTCCCAGAATAATTAAATAAAAATTACTTGATCAGACATCAAAATTAAAGCGTACAATCCACTTACTGTGCACCCCCACTACTTCAGCCAACTGCCAAATTTTGAACGTCCTATCGTAACCTACAGTGACACACTTCAGATCATCTTCGTCAGATAAAGGCTGAAATTCCAAGTTTATCACGGATGATTCGTGAGGAAATTCTATTGATGTGTTAAGCTCAAATCTAAAAAATAAAAAAATGTGATGTGCACTCTCTTATTAACCTTAGTGTTTTAATGACTTTGAATAAAAAAAAGAAGTTTTCTTTTGGAAATTTTGTATCTGGTTTTTTACTTAAATTAACAAAAAACATTTTTTTTTAAACACTAGCCTTTAAAAGCCTCTTACGTTTGTTTTTCACTATTAAACAACCAAAATTTCAGTCTTAATTCTTTACACATATCCAGTTCTTTTCGTTCTTCTATAGTGGCCAACCATTTCCCATTTTTACTTAAGGCTATCCTTTTTACATCTGTATTTTCTAATTTACATTCCCTCTCGTCCGATATTTTATTTTGATTCACAATATCAATCTGGAAAAAAAAATGTATTCATGTTAAACATATACAGGGTGATGGGGTTCGACTAGAAATACTTCAATATGTGATAGTAACAAAAAAAAATTCCTTTGGACCATTGGAGAATTCAATATTATTGTTTTCGAAATATATTTGGACGTCAACTGCTGAAAATGGGGGTAGCCTTTCCCCCGAAACGTCCGGAAAACTAGGAATTTTTGTCTTGTCCCTTCAGTATGTTCCCATATATATATATATATATATATATATATATATATATATATATATATATATATATATGTTGATTTTTATTCCTTCACGGATGGAAAAATACAATGTGTTTTCATTCCGGGTGTACATCCGTTCACTACTGTCGTTCTGAAAAGAACAGTTTTGCTGACGTTTCGCCAAAATCACATTTGGCATTTTCGAAGTTTTCTTTCTCGCGTCCGAATAGAGACTGTCTCTATTCCATAATTTCAATTTCACACTGTATCCTAAAAACGAAGGGGGCTATGAAAATTTTGTTTGGGTCATCTTTCGTTTCACAAAAAAGTAGCACCATGTCGCGAAACCCGGAACCCTCTATCTTCACTAATAAGAGAGATACTCCATAAAAAAAACGAAAACGGGACACCCTGTACAACGGCGAGCATGTAATTCGATTAAATACTTAGGTATTTTTGAATATTTGAAAATTGGTTTCTTAAACAACGATAATGATTTGGTTCTAAATAAAGCATATAGTTTTAAGTCCACAGTTAGTTTACTACTTACCAAAGCTCTAATTTGTAGCATTCATACACAAGTATTCAAAAAATTTAAAAAACCATGCTCAAAACAATAAAATTATATACGTAAATTAAGGAAAAAGAAAAATTACTCACATTATACAGCAGTGACATATCGTTTGGGGAATAAAATTGCACACATCCCACATTGCCATTCAAAACCAAGGCCCTCGTTATAGGATCGTAAATAATGCCGCTTTCGAACTGTCTCGCCAACACCAAATGCTGAATGAGGCTTATCTGGTTCATTTGGGGGTCGATCAATCTTACGGCATTGTCAGATGTGGCAACAGCGACATAAGCACTGTTATCTGACACAGTAAGATGAACAATACCAGCAGGTAATCTAAAAAAGATGTAAAAATGAGCAGAAAAACGTACAATTTTCAATTTTTTTTAATTTTGGAAGTTTGTTAGAGTTAAATTAAAAATACATTAGTTGTTTTTACAATGTTATTATGTAAAATTTGAAAATAGATATGTAGGTTGACCAACATCAATACAAATTGTATCCAGGAACTTGATTAACAACTTTTTTTTTAGCTTTCAGGGTCCCCTAGATGTCGAAAAACATGTTTTCTTGAATAAAAAAAAGATCATTCCTTGTAAACAATTTGGTTTTCCAAAGGGCTACTCAATAGCAATCAATTTTTTTCAGAAATCTTTCAATCTGGGTTCCTTTCCCGAAATTTGGAAGTTTTCCACTCTCATGCCGATCTTTAAATCTGGGGATAAGAGCCATATTAAAAACTACAGAGGTATTTCCTTGCTTTCGCATATACCAAAGCTGTTTGAGGCAATTATCACGGATCATATCTTTGAGTCTCTGAAGCACTACATCACTAGTATGCAACACGGTTTTTTTAGTGGTCGCTCAACAACTACAAATCTTGCAATTTTCCAGAATTACTTAACAACAACGGTTGAGGCTGGTCAACAGATCGATGTTATATATACTGACATATCGAAGGCTTTTGACAGGGTTTGCCATCAGCTTCTGTTATTCAAATTGCAGCGAATTGGTTTTTCTGGAACCTATCTGCAATGGATAGAATAGTACTTATTCAATCGTCGTCAGCGAGTTAGCGTATGTGGTTCAATTTCTAGAGAGGTTGTTGTGACATCTGGTGTCCCACAGGGCTCTCATATTGATCCAATTCTTTTTCTACTATTTATAAATGATATAGTATCATGCTTTAAAGTGTCTAAGTGTCTCTTATACGCAGACGATTTAAAATTCTTTTCACCAGTTTCCCCTGAATCAAATCCACTGCAATCGGACTTGGAAAAGCTTATCAAATGGTGCAACATTAACCATCTTCTTCTTAATGTTTCTAAATGTAAAGTGCCCCGTTTTCATAAACGCATTAAACCCATACTCTCTTCCTACTTCATAGATAACGTGAGTCTTAAAGTTGTTAGTTCCTTTACAGACCTGGGCGTTATTTTTGATGAGAATTTAACTTTTGGTCTGCACATTGATAGTATTGTACTGAAGGGTTTCAGGCTGTTGGGCTTTATAAAGCGGCAAACAAAACATGTCACCGATACTAAAGCAATTGGATGTCTTTATAACTCACTTGTTCGCAGCGTTTTGGAGTATTGTTCTACAGTTTGGAGTCCATCGTATCAGCGCCACATCGATAAAATCGAAAAAGTCCAAAATAGATTTGCCAAATACCTTTTGTATAAGTTTAATTTTCCGTACCAGGGTTTATCATATAATACCAGAGCTCTTCTGTGTGGCCTTCAAACACTTGAGTTTCGAAGAAAGAAGGCACTTCTAGTCTTTCTTCACAAACTGCTCAGTGGAGATATTGACTGTCCGATGTTGCTTGAGTCGGTCGAATTTCTGGTTCCTATTAGGAGAACAAGGCAATCTCAACTCTTTTTTGAAGGATACCATCGTACAAATTATGGGCTTAGCGCATTTGTCGATCGACTAGTACGCAATTACAATCGTCACTTCCCTGATTATAACATTTTCAGTTTGAGCACTTTACAGCTTAAAAGGCGGTTAAACGAATTGCTTTTATGATTGTTTTATATCTATATATACTTTGTATCTATTTTTATTCACTTGTATTTTAATTATTTATGTATTGTGTTGCTTTTTTGACAAACTATTGTGTGTTCTTTTTTTTTTCTTTATTTCTATTCAACATGCCTCTTGGGGCTATTTTGCTTTTTACTTTATCTATTTGACCTTGCATGCGAATTCGTACCATTTGGAATGTTTAGCATTCTGTAGTGTACGTTTCAAAAAGGCCACTTGTCTGATGCGTGTATCGGCTACGACCTTACGAAAAAAAAAAATTAAAACAAAAAAATACATACCTAGCCAACAAAAAACAAAACTGTGTGCAACTGGTAAATGGCGAGAAGTATAATCTCTTACAAATCACATGTTACACTGTGATCTGTTTGCAAATAAAGGATTTGAATTTATTAAACCTCTTTTAAAGTTCAGAATTATCAGTTAGTTTAACTTTGTAGCAGATCTTGTGACTGCAAATTTACTAATTTTTAAATAAAAATTATCGTACTTCTTTCCAGAAACTAAAGAAGTTATATTTTGGGGCTATACTAAAGTGAACATCTGCAACTAATTGCACATACAATAGATCTAGTATTCCATTTAAAGTTTAAAAGAAATACAATATTGACATACAAATTGGCAAATATGTTGGCAAACCCAAACTTTAAATTCTATATATGTTTAATGTTAACAAAAGAAAACTCACCTGGGTAAAAACTGTTTCTTGTAGGAATTTTCAACCTGCCATTTAACAAGTACACATTCATCAGCTCCACTGTAGAAATAACTTCCCAATGTTGAAAAAGCTATACATTTTACTGGTAATGTATGCCAGTGGAATATTGCCTGCGATTTCTTTCCAAAAATGCCTTGCCAAAGTACCACCCTTCCTGTGTCATCACCTGTCAGCACCATTTTTTCTTTTGGATGGCAGGCAACACAAGTAAATTTCCTGTTATTTTTTGCCATCTGACCTCTAATAACAATTACATATATTTATTTTATTTATTTATTGAACACCCAACAGTAACAACCAATAACAGGGTATAATATTAAATTTAAATAATAATTTTAAAAATAAATCTTAAGTGGTACACTTTGAAAGAATGAAAATATAGTATAAATTGATACAAAGCCACATACACAACCTAAATTTTGATACTAATTACTTTCTGAATCCTATACAACAAATAAGTACAGTTATAATAGTTCCATACAATAAGATGTAACAAGTGCTTTAAATTTAGAGGGCCTCAATATAGTATAGTCACCAATGCCATGTATTTTGTTGAAGCAGTAACATATTTTAAAAATTGGAGATGTATATTTAATGTTGGTGCTTGCCGTGGGAAGGTAGAACAAATCAGTGCTTCTACTAGTGACTCTAGGAACATAAAATGGCAGTTTACTCAAAAGCTCACTACAATCAATGTTATTATTTAACATTTTATATAAGAACATACAACACATATAAAATCTTCTGGATTTTAATGTCATTACATTTAATCTAGAACAAAGGTATTGGTTATCAATTCCCCGTGTGGGATACACACCATCCATTTTCAAACACAAAAACATTAAAAACTTACGCTGGATTCTCTCAATATCACATATATACCTGTTATACTAAGGTTCCCATATTATGCTAGCATACTCCAGTTTGTTTCGAACTAGGGCAAAGTATAGTGACTTTAAGCATGAAATGTTCGTGAAGTCTTTACAATTTCTCATCAAAAATCCCAACATGCGGGATGCCTCAGATGTCACTTTGGTGATGTGTTCTGTAAATGTAAGTTTAGAGTTGATCGTAAGACCTAAATCTTTTACTGAATTGCACCTGGATACTAAAGAACCATTGATGTTGTAAAAAAAGTTGATATGATTTCTTTTTCAGGTTACAGTTAAAACCTTACATCTAGATATATTCAGGCCCAGGTCGTTTTTCTCACACCATCTCTGCAACTTGTCAATGTTACTCTGCAAACGAAGTGAATCCTCACAGCTCTTTATGGAGGAATACAATTTTAAATCGTCCACCAACAGTAAACTATGAACATCCAATACATCGCACACATCATTAATGAAAAGGAGAAAAAGGTAAGGTCCAAGGTTAGTACCCTGGGGTACCCCAGAAGTCACCCTAAATCCTCTAGATCTATGGCCACAAAATTCAACATACTGATATCGATCAGTTAAATATGAACTGAAAAAAGAAATGAGAGTTTCAGAGAAACCAAACCATGATATTTTATGGAGAATTACAGAATGATTGATCTTGTCAAATGCCTTTGAAAAATCGGTAAAGACAACGTCTACTTGAGATTTAGGACAGCTCAGCTTTTTTGACAAATATTCTACAAAGCAACCCAAATTAGTAATTGTTGACCGTCCCCTCATAAATTAATGCTGATTGCTTGATATTAAATGCCTTGTAAGTGGATACAGGTAACTATGGAGTAACATCTCTAGCAGTTTTGAGAAGCCACAGGTCTATAATTACTCACATCAGATCGATCACCTGATTTAAATATGGGACGAGTTTTAAAGATCTTCCATTTTTCAATCTGGAAATTGTGATGAAGACAGACTTAAATTGAATATTATTGACAAAGGTGTTGCCAACACACTTATACAATCTTTGATGAAAAAACTAGGAATTTGATCTGGACCAGATGACAGTTTGGGCTTTAGTTTCCTTGAAATTTTTATAATATCCTCTGCTGAGAATCTTGGCATTATAATTGTCGAAAAATTTTGACGAGAAGGATCATTTATCCCAAAAATATCTATTGGTATATTATACACACTAGAGAAGAATTTATCAATAGCAGACGCAATCTTTTTTGGAGTATCAAATGTTTCTCCATTAAGGTTCACAACATCTGGTATACCTGATGTTTTCTTTTTAGAATTGATTAAATTCCAGAATCTACTGGGGTCATCCAGCAGATTATCCTGAATTGTATTCAAATAATCATTATATGCATTATTTATTTGTATTTTTATTTATTTATTTATTTATTTATTTATTTATTTATTTTTTAATTAATAATAAACAATCGCACATACACACATTTATACAGTGACAAGATACTCTAAGACACTTGGCGCTTGACTGAGTTGAGACTTAAAGAAAAAATATCAATATGGTTGAAATTTTTGTTGTAAGTATTTATCATATTGTGAATGATAGCTCGTTGGCCAAAATTAGTTCTGTGCACTTGTTCTGAGAAGAGGCGTCTGTGTCTCAGAGCTCTGACAGGAACGTTAAACCTTAAAAGACACAACAGTTTAGGGCAATCAATAGTCCCATTAATCAGTTTGTGAAGGAAGAACAAATAGAAGTTCCGGCGCCTGATTTCGGGAGGTTTAAGACCACAAAGCAAAAGTCTGGTTTCTTGAGGCACATCCGAATAAGGAAAGTGGTGTTTAAATAACAGGTATTTAGCAAATTTAGCTTGGACTCTCTCTACTCTATAAGTGTGACATTGATAAGATGGACACCATATGACGGAGCAGTATTCAAGTATACTTCGAATCAAAGTGTTAAAGAGGCATGTAATTGCTTTGGTATCATTCATACAGGTGGTGTTTCTTTTGATGAAACCTAGTAACCTCAGACTTTTTGATACTATCTGATCAACATGTAGGTTAAATGACAGGTCTTTGTCAAATAGTACACCAAGATCGTTGAATGATGTCACTGATTCAAGAGAAATGCCGTCAATTGTGTAATTCAAGATTGTTGGATTCCGGCTTCGACAAAATGTCATCTTTTTGCATTTTTGTACATTTAACTTTAAGTAGCTATTTGTGCACCACGACACCAGATTATCTAGGTCCAACTGAAGGGTATTATACGATGGCTTAACGATGCTAAAGACTTTCAAATCATCCGCGTACATAAGAAATTTAGAGTTTTTGAAACAATGTGACACGTCGTTAATAAAGAGCGAAAATAATATAGGGCCAATGTGCGAGCCTTGTGGGATGCCTGAAAGAACTTTCACCTCTCTAGATACCACTCCTCCGACGTGCACGCGCTGACTACGGTTAGATAAGTAATCCCCGATCCAGGATAGGTATCTGGACCCCAGTCCGATTCCAGACAACTTCTTTTAAAGGAGCTGATGACACACGCTATCAAAAGCCTTTGAGAGATCTGTATAGATAACGTCGACCTGGTGACCAGCCTCTAGGGAAGTAATCAGAAAATTCTGATATACAGTCAGGTTTGTGGCAGTGGATCTTCCTTTAAAGAATCGATGTTGATCTTCGGAAAGGTAATGCTTATATGTAGTGAAGATTTCATCGGTCAAAATTGATTCCAAGATCTTAGGAATTGTAGAAAATAACGATATTCTCCTGTAGTTCCCGACATCAGCCTTATCACCTGACTTAAATATGGGAATGAGTGTGGAGTTTTTCCACACTGATGGAAAGATGCCCTTGTCAAATGTTTTCTGAAATATCGCTTGGATTGGTTTTACAAGTGACTCACAACACCGATTCAGCAACATAGGAGGAACACTTTTGTGAGTGATCTTAATTCTTTATATTGTGCTAAGTGAGCAAGGCTGCCAGTTTTTTTATATTTATGAAAAAACTTATCTTTTTGTTTAACATTTTTAATTATATCTTTATTATACCATACCGGGTACATACATTTAAAATTAGTATAACGTTGTAATGCTTTTTTAAAAACCTCACAAATCTCATAAAATATGTCGCATTGAGTGTTTATGGCATCACAGGGACTATATGAAACTAAGAAATAATATTTTATCTGACATTAACAATATTAAACAATGGTGCGACTCAAACCGACTTTCGTTTAATGTTACAAAAACAAACGTGGTGGGATTTCGGTGTGACATGCAGGGCTTAAATCTGGATGGAGACCCTCTTAAGGAGAAAAACGTGAATAAATTTTTGGGAGTTTTTATAGACGGTGATCTTCGCTTTGAAGACCACATACTAAGGTTGAGTGGGAGACTATCGTCTGCTTGTTTTGCAATTAAGATTGCTAGGAGTGAGCTCGGTCCGGCGCTGGCGCGATCAGTCTACTTTGCATTATTCGAATCACATCTTAGGTACGGCATTCCGTTTTGGGGCGCCAGTAGCCAGTTTCTTTTAAATATCGTTTTTTTACTGCAGAAGAAGGCCGTTCGTTTCATCGCTAAGGCCATCCAAAGGGAGTCGTGCAGACCTCATTTTCAATCGCTGAGAATTCTCACACTCACCTCTCTATTCATACTTGAAATTTCTACCCTGGTATTTAAAAACATAAATAACGTTCAAATCCCGTCATCTAGACCCGATACTAGACAAGCCTCTCATCTTCCCCTTCCTATACCAACTAGGGAATTTACAAAAAGGTCTTTTATCTACGAGGGTAAAAAAATATTCAACCATCTGCCAATTCACATTAGAAGTGCCGGCTCACTTAGGATTTTCAGAAGAACCTTAAAGAACGTACTTCTAAAAAAAAGTCTATTATAACCTGGGTGAGTTTTATGCAGATAGGCTAATTTAAAAGATGTCAATTGTTTTTTTTTTGTTTGGGTTGGTTTGACTGCTGATTTTCCTACATTATTTAAATGTCTAATTTTAATTATATAACTTATTAACTTTCATATATTGAACCTATGTAGATGTTTTAATGTGTCTTTTTATGTTTTTATTTATTGTGTGTTTACCTTGACTGTTTTTTTAAATTTTTTGTATTTTTATAATTTTTTGACACCCATGAATGCAATGATTTGTTTATTTCAACATGGGTTCTAACTCATGCTGGGTTGGTGTTATTTTATTTGTTTTTTTTTTCTCTTTCTTTATTGTTATTTTAGATTTTATTTGCTAGAATTAACATGCTTTGTCAATAGAATCATTTATATTCTTGACAATAAAGTACATTTTGATTTGATTTGATTTGATTTATATTAGTAATATTATCTAAAGCCTTCCAATCGATCTTAGACACTTCATTATATAAAAGAGGATAGTTAGCTTTTAAAATTATATATTTCATTAAAAGTATGTATGTATTATGTGGTTTGTTTTTTAACACTGAAACTTCGAGATCACAGGTGATGCTTAAGGCCGGATGGTGTGCATCAAGTTTTACCAGAGGTAAATCATCCCTCTCTACAGAACACTGTAAGTTGGTCATAACCAAATCTAATATGCGATTATTTCCATTTAATGTATAATTGAATTGGGATAAATTAAAAAATTGCATAAAATTGTGTATTATTTCGGTTTTTATATCTTTTTTTTCTTGAGCAATTGAGTAATAAAATGAAGGAATATTGAAGTCCCCTAATATCAAGATATTTTGGCCACAAATGGATTGAAACAATGCAAAACATTCAATAAGATTTACATATATATCACTACTCGATCCACATGGAATATACAAACTAAATACATACAAAGAGTTTGAAGTTCTTGCAACTCTGCAGCACACAACATCTACACTGGGCACTGTGTCATAAAAATGTCTTACATCAACCTGTGTAGAATTAAATTTTGAGTTTATTGCTACTAACACACCCCCTGCTCCGGGTAAAAGTCTATTCCCTCTAAAAACTACATAATTCTGAGAAAACAATTCTGAGCTATAAACATTCTCTTGCAACCATGTTTCACTCAGTGCATATATGTCATACTCTTCATTACTGGCAGCAGAATAGAATTGGTTAATCTTTGTGTTAAGTCCCCTAACATTCTGATAGATCTTCATTACCTTACTGGTGGGTGAACTGCTTAGTTTAAATTAGTCGTATTAACGATTTTAGGAATGCCATTGATAAATTTAATCCCAATGTTTTCCTGTCCATTGTTTTTAAGTTTCCTAAGTCAGCCTTTACAATTTTAAATTCTTTTATTTGCTTGGGAATCCTATCCATTGAGATTGATATATTTCTGTATTGGTGGTTATTTTTTATTGTCTTGGATTTGGATAAAATAGTTTTGACGATTTCTTCACTGCTGAATATTAATTTAAGTGGCCTTTCCCTATCTGAGGTTCTATCGCGTTTCCCAACTCAAAATATTTTCGTGTTACTCAAATCCAAGTTCAGAACAACGGATTTTAACATTGCTTCAACTTTCTTCTTATCATCTCTGATGTTAACTGGTTCTGTTTTATTGAAAATCATGAGATTTTTCTTTCTTGATTCTCTATCCTGGATTTCCTGATAAAATTCCATAAAAGACTGAGCAACAGAGTTATTTACTGGAGTATCACTTTCATTTGGGAAGTTTTCCTTTAATTCGACAAATTCCTGTTTTAGAACATCCACAGAATTGTGCATTCTTTCTTGAATCTCTTCAACCTTTTCAACCTTATATTAAATAGAATAAAAATATTCTGTTGCACTACCTAAGTACATTACAGTTTCACTCGAAAAGCTGCCTTGACAAGAAGACTTCCCAGAAGTCAAATTTTTACCTTATTTATTTATTTATCTACTTATTTATTTCCAAAAAAAAACAAAATCTATGTAATGTAGAAATTAATACAATATAAATATAAAAACAAAATGTAGATAAATATTTAAAAAAATAAATAAATTTTAAAAAAATGTCAAAAAAAATGTTATATCGCAAGAACAAACAAACCAAAAAGATCAAGGAGCAAAGAGTAAGTATATGTATAAATTAACATTTCTGAAAGTGTACTTTGTAGGTATATAATCAAAAATAAAATAAAATTAATTTAAAAACAGCAAAAAAAAAGTATAAATAACTTTAACAAAGACTACAATAATATTTATTAGTCTCAGGAAAAAATACATTTTCACAGACAGATCAGAATTTTAATAATTAAGTCACTAACTTAAAGTAATTAAAATAAAATTTAGACTGCAATACAATGACATTAACAATCAGATAAAAATATTATAAAAAATTAAAAAAAAAGATACTTTAAAAACATCATAACAATATTGACTAACTTAATACATTTAATTAAAGTAAAATATTTAAGTCTCTGCTCTCTCTCAAGGCCTGCTTAAAATCGCTAATGGAGTAAGTTGCTAAATGTACAATATACCTTTTCAGTCTCAGTTTAAAATTATTTAATTCCTGGAAATTTAAGGGAAGTAAATTAAATGCATCTATTCCAACATAGCTTGTTTTTTGCGTGAATTAGGCTTAATGATGTTATTTTTAAAACGCGTGTCGTTGGCAACTGACTGTAAATCTTTAAACTTTCAGATATCAGAGTTTTTTTGTTAAAGTTGTTTTATATTTTTTATGTATCATAGTTACATTTTTCATTAGAACTAAGATTATTTATATAATCTTCAAAATTTAATATATTATAAATTATTATGGACCCAGAAAGCTATTTTCGCTTAAATGTTTAAAATTCAACTTCCAAATGTTATATTTCATAAATAGGACACTAGTAGTGTGGTTAGAACTCTTGTATTTTGATCTATCTTCCACCACAGGTTCCAGTGTTAAGACTTAAATAGGATACTTATAAAAGATATTTTAAGTAACATTGTAGGTAAGTCTATCTAATAATGTTTAATCAAATATATACTAATTTGAATGGAATATATCTTACCTCGTATAGCTAAATTTCTGAACGTCTACAAAATAAACAACATTTTCCACAACCACAGAAAAGAATTTGTCCTGGCAAACATCTATAGCATACTTTCCCTTTGGAATCTTTAAAATGATGCTCTGTTCGTCTGTTTTCTTGGTATTTACTATTGAAAAGGCAGTTTCTTTCTTTTTTGTATTATATGCTATTAGGACTTTTAGTCCCTTTGTCAAGGTAGACGAAATAACACTGAAAAACGACACACTGTGCTTTGGGATTTCCTGAAAAAATAATAACACGAAATGGAACAGTTGTATTTTCAAAAATTAAGAAATAAAAAGAAAACTATTTGTCTAAAAAAGTGTTTGTGAGCTGCTTTATGTCCTTAGATTAAACCTATATAAAGGAAAGAATTGTGTATGTATGTAAAAAGAGAAAAATACAAAAATATTTGACTTGTATACTTTAGGGCTATATTTGAAAAAAAGGTTTCATATACAATAGTTTTGTTTTTAACTTAAAAGTACTTTAAAACTATAGGTATTTTTATTTTTTGGTGACACCTTCATACTCTAGATGAAATTTGTCATGTTCCTCCATTTGTTAAAAAAGTTAAATGCTTTTTCGCAACTGAATAAAAATTTCTCACTTTACATTGAAAAAGCCAAAAATGATTTTTTTTGCTAACACAACAAATAATCTGAACACATTTAAAAAAAACAACCCTTTACAGTTAAACAAATTGTTTTTATATACGAAAAAAGAAGCTTGACATGTTTAATAATTTTTTGAATAATATTGTTTTTCTTTTCAAGGGCTTCTTCATCTTTTTTGGCTACTTTCAACACTACTGGACAAAAATTATTCTGTTTACAAAAAAATAATATAAAATTTGTATTGCCATTTTTCTGAAAAATTACATCATTTTTTTTTACTATTTCCAAAAAAAATCAGGTTTGTACACTTTCACAGTCCTAAAGGGCAGTCCGTATTTGCAGAATATTAAAATTTGGTAGATTAGCAGATGAAGATGAATCAAAAAGTACTTACATTATAGGCATCAAATGATGAAGTCATGAAATAAAACACTTCTTTATTGGCTTTTATCAAAGCTTTTATTCAACAACTTGGACTACTGTATTTATTAACACTATGTAAATAAAGTAAAGCTGACTTACACATTCTAGTAACTTTATCCTGTTTGAAATTTTCCACGCAAGAACTTTTCCATTCTTAGAACATGCAACTAGACATTCCAAATTGTCAATAATGTTAAAATTCAACCCAACGATTTCACTGTTCCATCCTTTATATTCGTAAACCTTTTTTCCTGTTTTTGTGTTGTATTGAAAAACTGAATTAATGGATGCAACAAACACATTCCTGAAAAAAAAAATTAGGTTCATCTATTTACTTATTTTATTTGTTCATTTACTTGCCAAAGATTCATAACGATGCATGTAGCCGATGTACACGTATACATCACAGAAGTTCTTATGAAACATTTACTACAGAATGCTATACATTGAAAATGGTTTCGCTTATACATTCTAAACTGGCTTTATCAATACTGCTAATTAACTGAACATTATTCTCCTAATTAGGGTTATATGCATATGTTTGATTCTGCCAATAACCCTGACTAATGTGTTTTGGACTGGCACAAATACTGACAAAAGTATTTGAAGTACAAAAACCAAATAATGCTCATCCAATTATCCAAGCAACAGTATTATCATGTGCAAATTTTCCTATATAAGAAGTATTAAGTAACTGGTGATTGTACCTAAGCTTGTCCATTAAAGTAATTCAATTACTTTGTATTTCATGTACTTCAATAGGTATATGAAGTAGAAAGAAAAGTAAAACATATACTTAATATATTTAAGAATAGTGAATTCAAATTCTGTCCACCGCAAAGCTGACTTGAACCTACTTTCACCTACATGAATTATTGTTGGTTCTATCCTATTTTAGTAAACTTTATTCCAGTCTAATATTGTTCTCTTTATTACCTCTTTTTATACTGTATATCAATAGAAATAACATAGTAATAAATAATGGAGTATTTCACTACCAAGTCTTATAATAATTAGAACATAAACATAAAGAACTTACTCTCCTCCAGTTGAAAATACTGGCTTTAATCTCACAATAGATCCACCGCCTTTAAAATTCAGGGAAAGATCCATTTTAAAATTATTAAAATATAAATATTATAAGTAAACAAATAGAAAATGTGCAATATTTTGCAGGTTATCTCTCTCTTCACAATCATCTATCACGTGTTTGTGTTAAAGCAGCCATGTCAAACACAAAGGCGCTGGTGGGCCAAAAGCATGAAGACTATCGACTAGGTGGGCCGCGAAACCTTATCTTAAAGAAAACAAACTACTGAAAATCTTGAGAAAAAGTACTATTATAGGACAAGTCTGTTTATTAAATGTCCAATAAAAAAGACATTACAAAAAAATACAAACATTAAATTCTCTTGCCAGACATTTGACATCTTTTGTCTTTAATTAAGTTGTCTATATTGGCGAATTTATCAGCAGAAATAACTTTTAAAACTGCGTCCAAGTGTGCGTCCGTCAATCGCGATCTTGCGATAGATTTGTTTCCTTTCAATCAAAGAAAATAGTTGTTCACACTTATAGTTACTTCCAAACATTAACAGGATTTTACAGGCAAATTTTTTTATTTCTTAGTATTGAACAGGCAAGTACTTGTAAAATTCGAATGTACCAACACTATCAATTTTTTGTTTTAAATAAGTCTGACACTGAATCTCAATTACTTCCATTTGCAAGTGAGGGGGAATTTTATCAATACCGATAGTGAAAAGACCAGTAAATAGAGAAAAATTGTTTTCTTGGGTCTTAAAATTCTGAAAACGCTTCTCAAATTCTGCCAGAAGGCTTCTCATTTTCTCTGAATATATTTTGTATGATATTGGGACACTTGTGCTTTCCTGATATGCCCTACAAGTCAGAAAATATGTCAGATTATCCCCTGCTAACTGTTTTTCTCACAACATCATCTTACACTTGAAAGCTTTCACATGATCATGCATATCTGTAATAACTTGACGTAGTCCTTGCAATTTTGTATTTAAGTCCGACAAGTGTTTTGTGATATCTATAATAAATGAAAGATCTTGTAAAATAGGTGCATCGCATAATAAGCTGACATCTTCTCCTTTTGTTTCCATGAAAACGCGTATTTCTTCTTTGAGTTTCCAAAACCGGTCGAGTACCATAGAACACGAAAGCCATCGCACCTCTGTATAATATGGTAAACCAGTCTACTCACTTTCTGAATCACGTAAAAATGCAGAAAATTGTCGCTGATTAAGGCCTCGTGACCTTATGAAGTTTATATTTTTTTTCACTGACTTTAAAACACTTTCCAACTTGATCACTATTGAGCATAAAACTTTTTGGTGGATTATACAATGAATATGATGAAAATCTGGTTTGTCACTGCCCGTTTCTGTGATCTTTGTCTGTAATATTTTAACGAACCCATTTTTTGAAGGAGCTCCGTCTGTTACAACGGAACACAGTTTTGACAAATCTAAATTGTACTTTTGCAGAAGTCCATAAACAGCATTGAAAATATCCTTCCCAGTTGTTGTATCATGCAATGGTACTAATTGCAGTAATTCTTCATACACATTGAGATCTATACCAACCGCACGAAGAAAAACAGCGTGTTGCGCCACACCACACACATCCGTACTTTCGTCACAGGCAATAGAAAATGCAATGAAAGAGTCTGATTTTGTTTTTATTTGATCACTTATATTGGCAGCCAACTCGGTAACTATTTCAGCGACAGTATTCCGGGACAAGGATATATTTTGAAATGCCTTCACGCTCCCGAGACTTACAATTTCCGTTGCCTTTACAAGGCACTCTTTTCTAAATACACCTTCAACAAATGGTTTTGAGTGTTTCGCGATCAACTCTGACACTACGTAGCTCGCTTCAAGGACAGATTCATTTTCTTACTTTGGACGTAAACGTAAGGTGCTGATTTTTCAACCGTGATTTTAACTAATTTAACTTTTCGTTTCTGACTATGCCTGTATACTAGTTAAACATAGTTTTATGAATACCATAGTGACGTATTTTGGGACAATGACTGTACTATTACAAATCAAACAAATACCTTTTTCTTTCACTTCACAGCAAAAAAACTCTAATTCCCACTTTTCTTGAAAGATACGACGCTCATCTACAAATTTCCTCTTACTTACTTACTTACTACTGAACTCAATCGGACACAGCTTATATACAGATTGTGATTTCTCGAGTTCTATCCAGAATGTTCAGTGCGTAAAGGTAAGTGATTTTGGTCTAGCAGCAACAGTAGTTACTGCCTTCTATATATACATAAGTATTTTTTTTAGCATGACAAACTGTGTAAACCATACATGACATTTCAATATAAGTCTATCTATGTATAGGGTAAATCTGAATGATTTACCCTATACATGTGTAAAAAACCGGTAGATTTCCTTTACCCGGAACATCCCTCATTTTACTAGGGATAGTGAAGGCCGACCCAATTTAGTTCAATAAATACCTAGTCATTTCATAACACACATACAGGGTTATTTACGGTCAGTGGCTTACTAGAAGTATCTTGACTCTTGAGAACCAATGAATACATTACTTTGAAATTTTGGTTCTGGACATAGATGAACAGTAACTTTTAAAACATCTTAAACTGTGCGGTGTTGCCACTTCTACCATGATATGTATATTATTGCATTTTTGTGTTGTCCCGAATATTCTAAATACCTTTTGTGTTATATTGCCCACACCTAAATCCAACTGTTTTCGAGAAAGAGGCGCTTATTTTGAACCTTTTGAAGATCTGTAACTCACAAACGACTTAACTTGCAACAAAACGGATAGCATTTTACCATCTTGGTTATTAGTTATCTATCACCTGATACCAATTTCTACTTTGAAAGCAAATGTCACAAGAGTCTGGGGAACAGATTTGTAAGAGCTCCGAAAAGGGTCGATCATACTTTTGTAGTCAGGGTGCCAGTGGTAGATTTTGCTGACATGTTGTGTGTATGGTCATGCACCATGCGAGGGAAATAGACGTTTTAACTACTTTTTGCAAAGAAAGAGTTAAATAGGTGTATCTGTTAATACTTTTAACAAGTAGTATAATAAAAAAATAATAAAAACACGAAATGAATGGACATAATTAAATTTAAAAGTAGTAGAATAATGTATGTTTATTATTAATTTTAACAACATAATAAAAAAAATAATAAAAATACGAAATGAAAGGACACAAATTTAAAAGTAGTAGAATAATGTGTATTTGTAAATAATTTTAACAATAATAACGGGTGAGGTTTTTAAAGTGTTACAAGGCGATATCGGAAAAATAGTTTGGAATTTTTGTATAAAAATTTGATAAGTTAAGAGTGAGGCAGAGACACAGATTTTAACTTCGCTCATTAATAACTAGATACAGCATCATCCCCGAATTAGAGCAAAATGTGTGTCTGCAAAGGAAGAATTTGCTGCGATATTTTTACTTACAGATCAAAAGGGCGTTTTGGATAATCCATTTATTCGTATTACTTCAAAATACCACACACTAATTGTCACTGTATCAAACAGGGTCTCTAAAAACTTACCAAACAAGTGAAACAATAGGAAACACATTTAAATTTTAATATAAACACAAAAAAATAACGGCGATCGACGGAGGAAAGTAACCGGTAAATACTGCACTTTTACACTCATTGATGGTGTTGCAAAACCTCTTCAAGCAGCCATAATTAACGAATATTATCAACATAATGGAATAAACCCGATTCGTAGGCGGTCCAAGCACGATCTTTGCGTAAAAATATTATTAAAAACGTCAGGAGTAGGCTAAAATACACATTTAAAACAATTAAAAATCAAACACAAATCATCCCAGATCTAATACGTGCAGAGAAAATGAAAAACTGTTGAATAAATTTATTATCTCTAGTATGTCTGGCCGCTACCAGAAATTGTTGAGAGTTCTGGGTGAACACTTGTACATTTGTAACCATCGTTTTATAAATTATTTTGAATTTTTTTACTGTTTCAATTTTCGCATGATAATGTTTTTCTTTTTGATATTTCATGAATACATAAATAATTATAACTTTTTCTTCCAAAGTCAGTTTTATTTTAACGAATATTTTTTACACAACCTGTATAAACACTCTAAAAATTTTAAGCTACACAAAATATGGCTTTTTTCTTTTCTTTAATTAAAAAAATATACTTTATTGAATTTAACTCTGTCTACCTCAAAGTATGAACCAACTGAAAATTAAAAAAAAATCGCACCCTTTGTATTAAGTTAACGGCAACTGAACTTCATTAACGCCTATAGTAAGTTAGAAAACACGACCATATTTCTCAAAATAGAGTATATTTGTTGTACATATAATAATAGTTACAATACAGAGTTCATGGGCCTGAAAAAGAGAACTTTACTCTTCAAAAGAATACATATCTTGTCACCCTAGCTAGATTATAATTTCCTCGACAAACTACGCAGTTGTTTTTTTTTTGTAAAACTTCTCTAAATTTTAGAAATTATAAAATAGGTTATTAGAAAAGTAAATTATAATTTTAGCCACCCCCTTAATGCGTAACACATGAATTCCTTCTATATTTGGTTTTTTTAATTAAATCATGATTATCGTGCATAGTTTAGGTTTTTTAACTGACCTCTATGGTATAAACTATGCCTCCAATTATTGTACAATGAAAAAGTTATTGTGCGATCAAACCTTTCCACCGGTTGATCTTATTTCTCCTAGAAATAATGTTAATTGTGCCTAAGTGTTGGTAAGGGAAAACTGAAAGCATTTTAGGTATAATAATAATAATACGAACCTCTGAATGGTTAATCACTTCGGCCAAAATTAGTTTATAAAAGCAAATCTAGTTTAATTTAGTACTTAACAATGTTCTGTGATGTAAGATCTAATTGACAACAGATTTAAAACTAAAACACTAAAATATAAGTATTCTGTACTCTACACGGTCGAACAACACAAGAGCGTTACATGCGTTGTCGATACCAATCGTGTAAACTCAGAGCTCCTACAAATCTGTTCCCCAGACTCTTGTGGAAATGTCCAATTTTGACATCTCCCGTCTTGTCAAACGTCAAACCAGAAATTGGTGTGAGAACAGTGCTGCCAATGTGCGGGTAATTACCCGTTTTGCGGGTAATTGGCTCACCTCTGCGGGTAAGCATTTCCGTGCGAGTAAAAGCGGGTAATTCAGGAATCTAAGCCACAAGCAAAAATCCCAGGTTTTAATTTTGTGGAGCTAGATTCTTTTTTCAGATTCTCATGGCAACGTCGAAATGCACTGTTGTCGGTTGTACTCATCGACGTAAATCTCTAGACTGCTAGAAGAGGCCACTTTCTGCCTCTGTTACGTGTGTTAGTGTCTAATGCCTCTTCCATTTCCATCTCTTTTTACAACCAAAACATGCGCTTATGCGGCATAAGTAACTAGGTAAGACTCTAAGCATTCTAGAAATGTATGCTATTGTTGTACTTGAACTTCTATCACGTCATTTGTCGTTCTCGTTCATTCTCCCGATTTTTATTAAACTAAGTTAAAAATATTAATTTGATTCGAAGGCTGATGGTTTCTTTCCTTTATTAATACCTACTATTGTTGAAACAAAGTGTGTGTGTGTGGTGTAAGCATTTCGTGATATCGTGTATATAAGTCCTACTCATATTTGATTAATTTTATATAATGTATTCATCACGTTGTTTATATTGTAGTTTGTGGTAGTGTTAGTAATCATGGATAAATGGTTAATAAAAGTATTAAGTTGTTAATCATACTTAGGTATTTAGGTACTTATATGGTTTATTTTAATTCTTCATAAGCTATTTGTATTTGCAATATGTACCTACTTTAGCTACGTAAAAAAATATTTTTAAGTATATAAAACAATGTTTTTTTTATTAAAATAAAAGTTTCTTTTAAATGTACAATTATTGAGATACACAAAATAGGTTTATGCTATCATATTCATGTGCTTTGGTATGGTATCCCATTATCCCAATGAAAATGTTGGCAACGTTGATGTTGTCCATGCAAATTAACCTTTCGTTCGTTCTATGGGTTTATTATTGACAATGAATTAATAACATTTTATAATTTTATCAATTCCATACTTTAAATTCTAATTTCATTCGTGTGGGTAAAATTGCGAGTAATTTGAAATTAGGCTGCGGGTAATTCACAAACACACCACGTACAATCCAAAATTTGAGATTGGCAGCACTGGTGAGAAAACAGATAATTAAAAGCTTTAAGATAGGAAAGTGAAATCCATCCAAGCATTTTTTGACACTATACGCCATAAACTATTGGCTTGAATTGGCTTCAGATAACCGATCTTGAAGTTGAGATGGGACAGTTTCTAATCTTATACCATTTAGTAGTTCCAAGCTTACGGAGAATGTTTTGAAAATGCAAAAATATAAAGGGCACTCATTTGTCAAATTTAAGTTAAGAATGTTTTCAACGGTTTTTTTTAATAAAGGCTATTCCAATTCGAGTAAATTTATTGTTGACAAAAACAAACGAAATTTTGGTTCTGCAAAAAATAGGAATTCCAAAAAAAAAACCAAACCTTAATGCAACAGTGCTCTTTCTCTCTCTTTCTCGGGCATTCAGCCCAATCCCAAAAACAAGTTCCTTTCAATATATCACACTTAATGCTTGCACAAAATTTAAAATTAATCTAATAAGTAGTTTTTCAAACTGATTTTTTAAATATTTTATTAGTATTAGTTCATTCCTATCTAACACTTGATTTTTGAGCAAAATTTGAGGTGAATTGGATAATTAATTTTTTTAGTGAGATTGTTTCCACTTTAGTACATTTTTGCTTTCCGCTCACGATCTTTTTTTCGGAAAACCATTAGTATAGATCAGGGGTGCTCAAACTTGAACTGCTGGCGATCTACCTTAATATTTTTAGACTACTTACGATCGACTCTGAGAGGCTGCAAGTATGTGTGATGCCGGGTTGTCGTACATACACGATACATACACCCTACCTACCTACCTACCTACCTACCCAGGTAGGGTGTACCGTAGCATATATAGATATTAGCTTTCCGCACAATATACATTATTTTAGTTAAGGTTTGGGTTAGGTTTAGTTAGGTTCTTCTCTACAATATCAATGAAAAAACTCAGTTATTCAAAATTGCGAGTTTATTGGCTGTTACAAAACATACTTTTCATAAGATGGTACGTAACCACTGAGTGCTAACCACAAGCATGATGACATATGATCGTCAGTTAGTCGATTGCGATATTTTGACTTAATTATCTTCATTTCAGAAAATGCAGACTCGCTCGCAAGTTGACCCAAACATTGCTGTCAGTTGAAGAGCGATTTGCCTTAGATTCGGATATTTATCTTCAGATATAAAACATCAGACATTTGTATCAGATGCTGTAGCTTGAGTGAGTTAATATGAGTTCATATTAAACTGACTTGCTATTTCAGTAGCTAATTTCTCAATGTTTTTACATGAAAAAGGATAACTCATAAATGATGCTATATTTGCCAATTTACTACAATCATAAAAACGCATTTCGAATTGTCCCAAAATATTTGATAATTCAGCCTCATACGTATTACAATTCAACTGAGGAATCCTTGCTTTCGTCGGAAAATGTTTCAGATCCTTTCTTTTCAGTTGATCTATCATAAGTTGCAATTTACTTTTGAATGCGTTTACTGCGCTAATCATCCTAATAACAGTTTTTCCTTTACCTTGAAGCTCCAAATTAATGGTGTTTAAATGCATTGTGATGTCAGTCAAAAATGCCAAATCAATCAACCATTTTTCGTTTTTCAACATCTGAGTGTCATGAAACCTTTCTAGTAATTTTCCGCGACTCAACCATCTGACGTCCGTGTGAAGTGTGTTCAGCCGACTCCCTATCTTCCAACTGCAACTTAAAGAGCCGCCGTTGCAAGCTACGTGCACGGATGGAATTCACAATTTTTGTTGCAATGCCCATAATTTCCTCTGTGTTTAAAACTTTTGAACACATAACTTGTTGATGTATAATGCAATGGATTGAAAAAAATGAAGGGAAATCTTCATTAGCTCGACACAATGCCACAAAACCGTTTTTGTTTCCAGTCATTGCTTGTGCTCCGTCGGTTGTAATGCACGCTAATTTATATATTGGTAGCTTGTAGTTTTTTACAAAATTGAAGAAAACGTCATATATATCTTGGCCACGGGTCTTCCCCTTCAGAGGAATGATTGTCAAAAATTCTTCCTTAGCCAACATGTCATTGAATACCATCCGAATAAAAATACACAGCTGGGCAGTGTCTGTCATATCGGTGGATTTATCGAACTGTAAAGAAAAGTATGTACATTCCATGATAGCATTTTTTAGTTTATCTGCCATGTCCTGACTCATGACTTCAATACACCTTGTGACAGTCGGACGAGATAATTGAAGTTCTTTAATAGCAGACATGATTTCTGTTTTATTTTTAAAATCTCCAAATAAAGTCTCACCCGCTTCAATAAATGCCTCATTCACAACCCATCCATCTTCGAATGGTTTCTTGTGTTTCGCCAATATATGAGATATTTTAAATGACGCGATCGTAGCAGCTTTTGATTGTTTGGCTGGTCTTGTGAACATGGTTTGTTCTTATTTCAAACAAGATATCAAATCACGTACTTTTCGTTTTCTTAATTCACTCTGTGGCGGAAAATCCTTTTCATAGTTTTTATGAAACGCTTTATGATGCCTCTCTAAGTTACCACACTTAGGTATTGCAACTGACGCACGACAAATAAGACAAATGCACTTATCCTTCACCATACAAAACAAAATTCTTCCTCCCAATCGTTATTAAAATGATACGTTTTAGATTTCTTCGCTGCACTCATTTTGTACTATTTAATAAGCTTTGTATCGACGTAGTATTGCCTTCAAGTTGCAATTCAGAATGACTCCAATTCCTGCAGGCGCAACATTTATATGGGCGTGAACGAAAGTCTCGAATGTTCCCGTCAAACGCGCCGCCCGAAATTTCTATAAAAGCGAGAAGAATAAAAACCGCGGCTTTTCTCTGACAAGTACCGCGCGTTCCTTTGATAAAGCCGCCTTTTGCCGCTAGCAGAGTGTTATTTTATTACGTAATAAATTTTTGTAGTTAAGTTAAATACCTGCTTACTAAAAAAATTTCTTTTTCTCGAGATCTACTTAAAAAGCACGCCCGATCGACCGTTTGAGCGCCCCTGGTATAGATGATTGTCCCCAGTTGTAATGATTTGTCTATAATGTGACGCACGGATCTTGGGCTGCGACGTCTGAAGGGTCAGCAGAAATACGTCACTGCGTGTTATTGAGAAGCATTCGATATTCGATCCACGGTTTATTCGACTCGTTGGAACCTTTAATATTTGCAATGACTATTTTTTGCACGCATAGTTTCTGTAGCTCACTCACTGTAGTTTCATAGACTAGTGTCGTTGAAATAGTATGGAGTGATATTTTCTTGAAGTGATGATATTATATTATTGACTTCAACATTGCATTGAGTTACATTTGGGGGAGAGGCACACTCAGAAACAGATCTTGGGAGAGCTAAACGTAGATTATAGCAGATTTGGGAAAAGGAGGGAAAGTGTCGCAGGCGAAGCTATTTAACCGGCGCATTCATCATTTCAGCGTCTTGGTGGTCAATTTATTTTTTATCTTTTGTAAATATCGTCACAGCAAGATTTTTTGCTACCTAATAAAGACATTTCCAAATAATAAAATTGAGTCTTTTAATATTTGGCATATACTATTTTTTTCTTTTGTGCTAGTGCACCATTCCACTAACATTGTACGAAAGTGTTACCAAAATTGGCAGAAGACACTCATTAAAAGGGTGCAGGGACTTCTCTTTTACATATTTATAGGGCTTTTGTAACAATAATATAACTAATTAATTGAGAATCTCTATATAAACGACTTGTTTTACACAGTAAAAATAATTTATTAAATAAATATAAATAAATACAAAAACATCTAGAATCTATAAGTGTATACAGAATTAGTTCAAAAACATATATAAAAGAGTAGAAAGGTGTAAACCGAATATCAAAATAATACTTAAAATAATAAACATTATATTTTTAAATGATATGAGTAAGGAAAAAGTTTTGCAATATCTTTTCAATTAATAGGAGCTGCACTGATATTAGGAGGAACAATGTCATGAATAGAATCATGGATTATTTTAAGATCTATATTCCTACTAACTTTAACCTGAATTATACGCATGAATCCTTTAAAGAAAGATTAAGACTATTTTTGCTACATGCCTAGTTGAGTGTATTGCACGTCCATTGCATTTTGTATATATTTTTTGATGTGTTTGTAATTTTAGCAATTCCATCTGTATGTCCATATTTCTAGTGTGACTTCTAATGTATCTGTAATCACATTTTTATACCGACTTTGTACCTAATTTATAATTCGTATTTAACTTTTATTTTATTCCACTTGGAATGATGAATTCTGTAGGGAATAAGTGAAATAAATAAAAAATAAAAATCCTTGAACATGGCTCATGTAATCGTCGAAAAGTTCGATTTAATTTTAAGAACTGCTAAGTCTTAGAACATTTACATTAACATAAAAATTTAGTTGAATTTTTCCAATTTAAGATTTCCGATAAATCTGCGCTGGTCCTAGACATCTATTTCCAATTCATACCTGACAAAACACAATAAAATTTGCTTCATCATATTATTTCTATTTAATGAATTTTGATGAAAACTTGTGAAATAATAAAAGTTACTTCCAGTGGTCACTAATGCCAAATCTTAAATATAGTCAAAAGCAGTGTTATCGTGCGGGTCATACGATATATCAACGATAAACTTTTTAAGTTTGTTTTTCTTTTTATTACGGGTATTCATATCCTCCGCATAAAATCCGATGAATGAATTAATATAGACCTATGATATTTTCATAAGAAAAAAGAGGATAAACATATAAATACCAGCAGTTGCAAAAATCTTTGAGTAATGTCACTTCAAAGTCAGATTGACAAGTCAGTGACAAAATGAGTAATAGAAAACAATTTTCGGTTTGTTTGCATCCACATCCACACCGGCCAATATCCAGGAGACAGTAGCAAAAGCTCTAGGAATCAGTATAAGGACTGTGCAGAAAATTGTGCATGAAAAAAAGCATAATTTACTACCGGAGAAGATTAAGATATGTACACGAACAAAGCCAAAGACAGAAGACTTAAGTGACAATGTAAAAATGGATGTTCGCAATGCAATTTACGATTTATACACATCAAAAACTAATATAATCCTTCAAGTGTTAAAAGAAGCTTTAAAAAATCGAGGCATATTGGAAATTGGACTAAAATCGTTGTCAAAATTAATAAAAATGTTGGGTTTTCGATATAAAAGGACTGTAATCGAAGATTTTTATGCGAGTTGCCACATATAGCAGGTCAGCGTATCCAGTTTTTAAAGAAATACGCGGAAAATGTTAATTCAAAATTTAGAAAAGTGGTATTTTTAACGAGATTTGGATATTTTCTAATGGAAGTGGTTCGAAATCTTGGCACGACGAGTCTGTAAAAAGTGTCAGGAGAAAAAAGGGATGTGGGACGGGAAAACGGTTCATCATTTTGCATGCAGGTTCTTCAAAAGGATTTCTTCCAGGTGCAAGTTTACTGTTTTCTTCAACATCCAAAAGTCTGGATTACCATGATAATATGAACTGTGAACTGTTTGAAAAGCGGTTAAAAGAACAACTGATTCCAAATTTAGATGCTCCATCTTTAATCATTCTGGACAATGCATCTTTTCATTCAAGAATCTTAAATAAACAACCTACTTCATCCTGGAAGAAAAGTGATATTTATGGCTAATAAAATAAAAACAAAATCCTTTACCCAATATGCTGAAACTAGAACTTCTTTTAATGGCAAAATCTATTAAAAACTCAACAATATATGCCGAAGATGAAAATATTACGGGAAAATGGACATGAGGTTTTACGACTGCCGCTATACCATTGCCAGTTTAACGAAATAGATTGAATATGGGCTGGGGCAAAATCATATTACGAAAAACAGTTGAACGATGGTCTTACATCAGATGAAGTGCAAATTGTTTGGCAAGATTCATTAAATTATATTATCCCGGAGTACTGAAATGAATCTGTATCATTGCTCCATTTGAGGACGACTCAGAAGATGAGGACTTTTTAAGTGATGATGATATTTTTTAGTCTATAATATTAAAAAGTTTCTAAAGGATTATATTAGTCTTTGACGTGTATAAATCATAAATTGCATTATGAATATCCAATTTTGCATTGTAACTTAAGCCTTTTGCCTATGGATTTTTTGGTGTACATTTCTTAATCTTGTTCGGAAATAAATTGTTTTTTTTTCATGCACAAATTTCTGTACATTCCTTATACCGATTCTCAGAGCCTTTGCCACTGGCTCCTGGATATTAGCCAGTGAATTTTAATTTAAAAATTTTTTTATTAGATTTGACACCATTTTTTTGCGTACTTTTTTAGTAGATTTGTAGTTTTGTAGGCAATAAATAAATAACTATAGAATACTTGTTCCACTTTTAAAGCGTGTTAAAAATAAGTAAATTTTTTTATTAATTATAAGACAAAATTTGATATATAAAAATCGGTAAAATCGCTTTACCAGAAACTCGGGGCTAACGATAAATATATATATATATATATATATATATATATATATATATATACATTTATATATATATATATATATATATATATATATATATATATATATATACATTTATATATATATATATATATATATATATATATATATATATATCTGAATGATGCTTCAGTGTTCCGATCTCGTGAAGTGAAGATCCCTGAAGATGCCTCGTACAATGGAAGGCGAAACGTCGGAAAGTGATTCCATTTCTGACACGGGCTGAATCCCAAGAACCATGATTCGTTATTTTGGTAGAAACATGTACAATTTATTTGCTTGTACATGCGATTGCGACGTAACAAAGGTATTTCATTGTTTCGTGTGTCCGATTTTTTCAGATGACTCTTTGTGGTTTATATGTATTGACCCCTCTGAAAAAGCCATGACGAACCGCCACTGATTGAATGATTCATTTTATAAACGGTAGGTTTTTTATTCTTTTCAAAATGACACTAAACATGATTTATTAAATAGGAAACTTTATTTAATTTCTTAATTAAAAATAATCAAAATTTTCAGGATATCATGCAAGCTCAGAAAGTCCCTCCTGTCTGATAACAACTTACATATTTTTTAAAAAAATCCTAGACAAATAGTCATTTCTTTTTCACGAAAATTTTCCGCTAGAATTAATTTTATATATTTATTTTAATCTATACATCTTATATGTTTTACACTTTATATGTTTATTTAAATCTATTCTCTTGTCTTCTCTCTTTCTTTTTTTTTTGTTTGTATTCATAAATAGAACATTTCAACATATACCATTTGGAATTATCGTTCTCAGTGGTGGCTCGTGGTGAATTATATTGGGAGGTCAATAACAAATTTAAAAAATAAGCATACTTAAAATAAAAATAAATATCTTATCTTTAAATTCTCTGAAGT
>JAUTXW010004099.1:0-75000 GCA_030620095.1 Kuschelorhynchus macadamiae
CTGAATAAACAGATTTTACCTATATATATAATCGAAATCCTAAACTGTATCATTATTATAGTTAAGACCTTAGTTAAGTTAACATATCTGTAACGTTCTCGACATAAATTGTTTTTTAAAAAACATAATTTTCGATCGCTCTCATTTAATTCGCGCAATGTCGTTTGCTTTTCTTTAACTGGTATCTAAAAAATTGTGATAATGACTTTGACTTTTATAAAAAAGTAATATGGTCCGATGAGGCATATATAAGTAGTTCTGGAGTATTTAATAGGCATAATTCTAGATACTGGTACAAGAAAACCAGCATCGAATATTTCCTCGCGAACGACAGGGTAGGTGGTTTGGGTTTAATATTTCTTGTTTCATATTGGGTTCAAAAATAATGTATCGTATATGCCAGGGGAGCTTAGATACAGATCGGTATTTTCAAATACTGGAACTTCTTCTACACGAATTACTTGATGATCTGCCTTTGGCCTATTTACGCGACATATATTTTCAGCAGGACGAAGCACCTGCTCATAATTCCGGTACGATAAGGCAGTTTTTGGAAAATAATTTTCTTGGAAAATGGATAGGGACCAATGGTCCTGTAAGATGGCCGGCAAGATCGCCTGACCTTTCAGTTTTGGATAACTTCCTGTGAGGTACTTTAGAAAACAAAATATATAGAACACCTTAGCCGATTTAATAAACGTCACAAGAAGAGCATTTAATGAAATGCAACCACGACCGGTTAATATTTTCAGTGCCTTAAGCAGAATACGGAAATTACGTAGGCTTTGTGTAAGGCAAAATGGACATCATTTCGAGCAATATCTTTAGGGTATAAATTTGTGTTCTGTTTATTTTAGTGATTTTTATTGGTAGGACTAGATTTTGTTGTTGTTGTTAGTTGCTGTTTAGAGGTAGAATTATTAAAATGTTCATTTTATTCAATTAATAACACTTTTCAAGATTTATAGATTTACGGGTTTAGCAGCGAAAAACAGGTGAATAATAATTCTTTTTATTATAAAACCAAGTTTTCGGTCCGATTTTGAACTTTCTTCGAGGCAACAGGCTAAAATTATAACAATGTAAGATAAATAATGCTATGATAGTTATTACAAATCTACTTACATTTCACATTATAATTATTGAATTATTAAATTACTAAAATTTGAACATTTCTTGTAAAATAGTATAAAATAATATTATACAAGGTAATAATTTATTGTAGAATTTTTTAAGAATTTTAAAATAAAATATACCTGAAAAATTCATTTGTTTTGTAACCAATCCCATCTTTGTACCAAAAACTGAGTCAATATCTAAAAAAATGCAAATTAATGGCCGATTCGAATAGAAAAGTATATACTATTATATATTTTCGAGAAGTTTATTGGGAAATGAATAATATAAAATAAAAATATCGGGGTGTCCCGTTTAAAAAATTATAAATTTGTGTTATATCTCAAAAATGACAGCTGATATAAACAATCTGACTACACCACTGTATTCTACATGAAAAACTGTATTAGAGCCAGTTTTTATCTTTTCGATAAGTTAAACAACAACCGAAAACCAGGGGAGCCCAAAAATGCATTATTTTCAATTTCACACTGTATCTGAAAAACGAAGGGGGCTATGGAAATTTTGTTTGGGTCATCTTTCTTGTCATAAAGTCACATGTCGCTAAAAACCTCTATCTTCACTAATAAGAGAGATACCCCATAAAAACAACGAAAACGGGACACTATACTACATAGAGTAATAAAACCTCATTAGATATGCAAAAGAACAGAAATTTAAAAGGATCTTTACTGTTATTTCAATAAATAAATAGTACCTACGCCTGTGTACGATCCCGCAATTCACCCAAACTGGACGAAATTCCCCATTTTATCAGTCTATACATTTCTGACACAGACTAAAGGTATTTAAATTTTGTAGTATCTGTTTTGTTTAAAAAAAAACTAGAGAAAGTCATAGCCTGAAAGGCAATTTGAACACACATTCATTGCAAGTCGAGAACCCTACCACTGAGCCAGGAAGCTCATACAAAACTTATTTATATTCTGCCGAATTAAACACAGAATAATCTGTGCTGTGATTGGCGGAATGGCTATAGGATTCAAGGACTTGTAAATTTATCATGATGATAAGTTTACTCTATTTAAAAACTTGTGACGTCAGAAGTGTTTTAGGAACATTAAAAATAAAAGATCAAAATAACTTAAATTAACGTAAAAAATTGTTTAAAGCATTTTTTAAATATTTACTTGACACCAGGAGTCAAATTACATTAAACAGTAAACGTGTACCTAATCGAATTGAAATTTAAAAAAACCTCCAATTTTTAACCTTCTCTCAATGTAGACTTAGAATACCAGAATATTTTTTTCCGAAATTTACGGGAAAACTTCATGTTAAATAATTATTTTTTACACAAATTCTGTATGAAATATTGTTAACGCTAAACAAAACTTTTCAATTTAAAACAATATTAACTGGTAAACAATTTTTTTTATTAATATTTAACTTTAGATCAAAATACAAGAGTTCTAACCACACTACACCACAACTGTTATGTTCTGGACGCGCGTTTCGTTAACCAAGTTGCACAAAATTATTTAAACAAACATAAGAAATTATGTAATTTACCTTAAGTTTTCATAGACACATAGTAGTTGTACAAATATTTTTATCTTATCGGGACTCATCAGTGCGCCGATCATAAAAGAGAAACATAAGAAATAATAGAAAACAATTGATTTCAAAATTTTAAAATTTCTCAGTTTGGTTGACATGTAACTTAGATATGAAAAAAATGATAGTTTGCAGCCATCTGTAGTATTATTTTTAAATGGGTTCAGATTATTTGTTGCCTTTAGATTGTCAAACAAAAATCCTTTTTGGCTTTTTCGCAACTGATAAAAAATATTTAACTTTAAATTAAAAATAACCATTTTTTTCATATCTAGGTTACATGTCAAACAAACTGACAAATTTTAAAATCAATTCTTTTCTATTATTTAATGTTTCTCTTTTACGAGCGGCGCACTGATGAGTCCCGAAAGAATGAAAGTATTTGTATAACTACTATGAGTCTATAAAAACTTAGGGTAAATGACATAATTTTGTATGCTTGTTTAAATAATATTGTTTATACTATGTATCGAAACATTCTGTAGACTAGGCTACATGTTGAGGAATGTAATTTTATTAAATATTTGCTTCAATTAATTTAAAGTTATAGTCAAAAGCAGTGTTATCGTGCGGGTCATACGATTTATTAACGACAAACTTTTTAAGTCTGTTTTTCTTTTATTACTCGTAATCATATCCTCCGCATAAAATCCGGAAGTTGAATTAGATAGACCTATGATATTTTCATATGAAAAATGAGGATAAACATATAAATACCAGCAGTTGCAAAAATCTTTGAGCGATGTCACTTCAAAGTCGGATTGACAAGTCAGTGACAAAATAAGTAATAAAAAACAATTTTCGGTTTTTTTGCATCCACAAGCGAAAAAAATGGTAGTAAATCTAATAAAATATTACGAAAATGAAAATTCACTGGCCAATATCAAAGAGACAGTAGCAAAAGCTCTGGGAATCGGTATAAGGACTGTGCAGAAAATTGTGCATGAAAAAAAAGCATAATTTACTACCGAAGAAGATTAAGAAATGTACACGAAAAAAGACAAAGACAAAAGACTTAAGTGACCATGTAAAAATGGATGTTCGTAATGCAATTTACGGTTTATACACATCAAAAACTAATATAACCCTTCAATTTTTAAAAGAACCTTTAAAAAATCGGGGGCTTTCGATATAAAAAGGACTGTAATCGAAGATTTTAATGCGAGTTGCCACATATAGCAAGTCAACTTATCCAGTTTTTAAAAAAATTCGCGGAAAATGTTAATTAAAAATTTAGAAAAGTGGTAATAATATAAATATAAAAAAAGACGAGACTTGAATATTTTCTAATCGAAGTGGTTCGAAATCTTGGCAGGACGAGTCTGTAAAAAGTGTCAAGAGAAAAAAGGGTGCAGGTTCTTCAACAGGATTTCTCACAGGCGCAAGTTTACTGTTTTCTTCAACATCCAAAAGTATGGACTACCATGATAATATGAACTGTGAATTGTTTGAAAAGTGGTTAAAAGAACAACTGATTCCAAATTTAGATGTTCTATCTTTAATCATTCTGGACCAGAAAAGTGATATTTATGATTGGCTAATAAAACAAAAACAAAATCCTTTACCCAATGTGCTGGAACTAGAACTTCTTTTAACGGCAAAATCTATCAAAAAAACCAACAATATATGCCGTAGATGAAATATTACGGAAAAATGGACATGAGGTTTTACGACTGCTGCCATAGCATTGCCAGTTTAACGCAATAGAATTAATATGGGCTGGGGCAAAATTATATTACGAAAAACACGTGAATGATGGTCTTACATCAGATGAAGTGCAAATTGTTTGGCAAGATTCATTAAATTATATTACCCCGGAGTACTGGAAGAAATCTGTGGAACATACGTAGAAATTAATATGGGATTGGTGGAATCGAGAACGAGTTCTAGATATCGAAATAGCACCAACGATCTTTGCTCCATTTGAGGACGACTCAGAAGATGTGGACTTTTTAAGTG
This sequence comes from Kuschelorhynchus macadamiae, assembly GCA_030620095.1. Lineage (NCBI taxonomy): Eukaryota > Metazoa > Arthropoda > Insecta > Coleoptera > Curculionidae > Kuschelorhynchus > Kuschelorhynchus macadamiae. Next base: position 4,654 of record JAUTXW010004099.1, read on the forward strand.
ACGATGATATTTTTTAGTCTAAAAAGTTTCTGAAGCATTATACTAATCTTTGACGTGTATAAAGCATAAATTGCATTATGAATATCCATTTTTGCATTGTAACTTAAGTCTTTTGCCTTTGGATTTTTTCGTGTACATTTCTTAATATTCTTCGGACGTAAATTATGTTTTTTTTTCATGCACAAGTTTCTGTACATTCCTTATACCGATTCTCAGAGCTTTTGCCACTGGCTCCTGGATACTAGCCAGTGAACTTTAATTTAAAAATTTTTTTATTAGATTTGACACCATTTTTTTGCTTACTTTTTTAGTACATTTGTAATTTTGTAGGCAATAAATAAATAATTCTTGAATACTAACTAAAATACAGGCTATATATATATATATATATATATATATATATATATATATATATATATATATATATATATATATATATATATATATATATATATATATATATATATATATATATATATATATATATATATATATATATTTTTTGCATCCGTGAGACTGAAGTTTGAAGAAATCTAATACGTAGTTTTTTAGCTATGCCGCGAACAGACAGACTGACGGACAGACATACCTACAGACAGACGGAATTGAGAAAACATGTTTTCCGGCATCGAGGGACCCTTAAACGTAAAGATCTGAAAAAATCTGACGAGGGAAGTAATAACTGATTATCTTGTGTTTTTAACAAAAGTGTATAATATTTTTGCAAAATAAAATTGTTTTGATATCACAATACAAAAAAAAAACAAGTTTTCTTTGCACATAGGTGGCCCGCATTTAAATAAATGACACTGTATAAGTGGTTAGATATTTAGGTCAAGCGGGGCTCATAATTTTTGGTGACTGATAAAAAATCTCATTTTCATTAAGTGGCTGTATAAACAGAACATATCCTGATTGTTCTACTGATTCGAACCGCCTTCCGACTTTATTAAGGCGCTTGTCATTTTATGCGATTTTTTTTTTAGTCCCTCGGCATTTAATATATAAAATAATATTAATAATATTGCGTAATATAATAAAAATTCTCCCTGTATATTTATAAATAACCCATCAAGATTTAATAGCTCGATAAAAGAATCACACTGATTTGATTCATAAGGTTGGTGACCTTTGGACCCGCACGATAAGACCGCATTCGGTTTTAAATATATTATATCAGTTGCGAGAAAGTCAAAAAAGATTTTTGTCAATCTAAACTTAACAAATAATCTGAATACATATAAAAATAATATTAATTGGTTTTAAGAAATCATGGTTTTTGGGATTAGACCGTGTCAAATTGGAATTACTATCCGACGTTTTGCCTTCGATTGCACGAGGCATCTTCAACTAGACTTACGGAACATGAACGATGTATTAAAAAGAAACAATTTGTTCAATCTGCTGTAGCTGAATACCAGCATAACACTGGCCATTTCATAAATGTAAAGGAAACCAAGGTTCTAGCATCGATTCCAGGTTTTTATAAACGAAAAGTTAGAGAATCTATCGAAATATTTGAACATATAAAAAATTTCAATAGAGATAAGGGTTACCGTCTACATCACACGTGGAAACCGATCTTAAAACAGGGTCATGGTTCGGCGAGCACAAGTCGGGTATAAAAGCCTGCCTGAATCTCTTCGAGATCATTCAGTGTTCAGATCTCGTGGAGTAAAGATCCCTGAAGATGCCTCGTGCAATCGAAGGCGAAACGTCGGATAGTAATCCTAAGAACCTTGATTTCTTAATTGACCAAAGCCCTGAAAGCTCCGTTCTATTAATTGGTGTTATTTATTAATTTGATAAAAATATCTACATTATATAAATAAAGTTCTTTTAAACAAACCAGCTGAAACAGTTATGTCGAATACCAATAGAATAAAAATGTAAAGCAGTTTTTGTTCAAGTTTCTTGCTTTTTAGCAATTTTTCTCGAGAATTTTCTTTTTAAAACACAATTCGCGAACATGCCAAACAACACACTTATACAAAAAAAAAATTTTTTTAGAGGTTCAGATTTTTTTATGTTACTTATTAAACCTTTTCTAGATCTCAATATCTTTTTTAACAAGTTCATTGAGTCTTTTTCTAGTGCATTACTATTTTTTTTTAGATGTACACCCTTATCGGTTTAAAGCTCTCTCTCAAACACAAACCGCTTATCTTTCGACCGAAAAGCCACTCTTTTGTCCAAAATAATTCTTTTCCATAAATCAGGCGCTATCATTCTGGATGCAGAAATATACGAAAGCATTTTATCCGGGGGACAAAAAGAGGAATTGAAAAGAAAAAGCATCAAATGGTCATTGTAGTTGAAACTAGCTGGTTTTGATAAGAGAAACTTCCTGCGGAACTACGGGCATAAATCATAAAAAGTTACATCGGAAGCGCACGTTGAATACCATTATTCCACCCCGGGTTTGCTTTCTGCATTTCATATATATATTCGCCAATATGAAAAAGCGACTCGGCCAAAAATAAACGCCCTTTTGGCGGAATAAAAAAGTCATTAAATATTTAAAGCGAACCGAAACTTTTCACATAACTATGTATTGTGTTGAATCTAGAGGGAATTGCGTGACGCAATGCCCATAGATATGAGCCAAATATGGTTAAAAACTAATTCACAGGGGTTAGCTATGAAACTGTTATTGAATAATAAACCTAAACGAATTCTATTAACGTAAACTGAAATTATCCAAAACATCATACAATTTGACTAATGAAAATTAAGTGTCGTGATTTCTAATGCTAATTACCTACAGCTTATTCGGAAGTATAGTATTCTCAATTTTTTAAATGGCTCTACAGAGAGAAAGTCTACAAGGGTCAAATCAGGTGACATTGGTGGCCATTTAATATGACGCCTTTTCCCCACGTTCCTTCTGAGAAAGCTGCGTTCAATGTCATACTTGCGTATAGTTCCGAGAGAGAGGCTAGTGTCGTGAAATCGCATCTATTTAATATAAAAAGCTCTATGTGAAGTTTAAAGACATGAAAAAGCTCAAAAAACAAAACAACTTTAAAAAACATTCATAGCTAACTTTAAGGCCCTAAGCCAATGTTCTCCACACATATCTTATTAAAACTATTCTAAAAAAATATGGTGGGCGGCAGGAACGATTTTTCCTATAGTTTTACACACAAGAGATAATGGAAGATAAGGCCTGATCGGCCGAAGTATGGGAATTCACTTGACGCAAATATAACCATTTAAAATAACGACTTTAAGAACAGTCAAAGCTTTTACCATAAGATTATACCATTTTGTCGTTAACCTGAATGTTTTAACTAGATATCATAAGCCCTTCAGGCAAATAAATAAGAGGCAAGATGAATGGAATTTTTTCAAACCACTGCAACAATAAATGGATAAAATATACGCCAGTCGACAACTTATATGTTTGTATTCAGATGTGAGAATAACAGAAAATATTAAAAAAACTTTACTTGCAATTTTTATAAGCTCATATACAGGGCGATACGACAGTGGCGGCTCTCTAGGGGATGAAGCGCCGCTTCACCTACATTTGCAATCAATTTACTTAAAAATAAAAATATTTTTAAAATATTAAGCATTTTATAATCTGCATTTTGATTATAAAAATGTAGTATATTTTATATAAATTCACGTTATTTACTTAATCATACCATTATTTTCTATCAAAACTAGTGCGTTATATACTCAAAAAATAATAATGACTTAAAAACGTAGCGCCCTGAACACTTTCCATAAGAGCGACCCGTTGAGGAATTCACAATCAGCGGTAACAAATTCCGCATCAGACTCCCCCCGCACGCCGGCTTTCGTGCTTAGATTAGATGTAAGACTCCAAAGTTTCCTAAATGGCATGATGAAAGACTGAAGGAACTTATTATCACAAAAAAGAGAGCACATAAAAAATTTAAGATTAGCCGTTCGACTGAAGACTACGCTACTTTTTCTCATTTACGGACTCAGTGTAAAGATTATTCAAAGATTAGTTATCATAATTACATAAAAAATTTAGAACTTACAATACATAATAAAAAGGACTTTAGGAAACATATAAATTCTAAGAAATGTGGTTTTGAGGTTCCTGCTTGCATGCAGCTCGGTGGTAAGACAGCAGACACACCAAGCAACATTGCTGCATTGTTTTGTGAGCACTTCTCAACCATATACATTAATAATACTGTAAATGACTGTGAGTTTCAACTTGATGAGTCTATTGTGGTAAATGTAAGCTCCTGTGATATAAATGTTCTCAATGTTTTTAATGCAATATTAGATTTAGATAACAACTTAGGCTGTGGTCCTGATAGAATTCCTGTCATGTTCTTAAAAAATATTAGATGTGTCCTTGTTGAGGTTTTAACATTTCTGTTTAATATGTCTCTGGAAACAGGTGTTTTTCCTAATGAATGGAAACGCAGTTATATTACTCCCATATTCAAAGATGGTGATCGCGCAAATGTAACAAATTATAGGGCTATATCAGGAATCTCAATAATACCAAAAATTTTTGAATCACTTGTTACCGGGCCCTTAGTTTCCAAATATAATATTACTGTAGATCTTGAACAGCACAGCTTCATGAAAGGAAAATCAACCTCGACAAATCTCCTTGAGCTTCAGCATATAGTGTTGGGATCCATGGAGAGACGTTTGCAGGTTGATGCCGTATATACTGATTTTTCAAAAGCGTTCGATAGAGTAAATCATAACATTCTTGTAAAAAAATTGGAGGCTATGGGTGTGGGAGGTTCCTTATTGACTTGGTTCGGTAGCTATCTTACTGGACGACGTCAAGTGGTAAAGTTAAAAAATACATTATCTGATGAGATTATAGTGCATTCTGGTGTACCACAGGGTGGTCATTTATCACCATTTTTGTTTGTATGTTTCATAAATGACCTGAAAAATATCATTTACAACAGCAATTTGTTACTATATGCTGATGATTGTAAGATTTTTAAAATAATTCACTCACATCTTGACTGTCTTCAGCTTCAGGAGGATTTGAACAGGTTTACAAAATGGTGTCTTACAAATCATTTAAATTTGAATGTTGAAAAATGTAGTGTCATAAGTTTTCATCGTTTAAAAACACCATATATATATATATATATATATATATATATATATATATATATATATATATATATATATATATATATATATATATATATATATATATATATATATATATACAATTTTACTTTGAATGATGGCATTGTAGAAAGAGTTGATATTGTGAAAGACTTGGGAGTTCTACTGGCTGCTGAATTTACATTTGTTCAGCACACAGATAATATGACAAATAAAGCAATGAAACTGTTGGGCTTTACTTTAAGATCTCTTGAGATTTCAGTAGTGTGTATGCTCTGAGAGATGTCTTTTGTGTGGTGGTACGATCTGGACTTGAGTATGCTTCCACTATGTGGTCACCATACTATAAATGTCATATAGATCAGTTGGAAAAGATTCAGAGGAAATTTTTAAGACATATCGCATTCAGACTCTATATACCCATGGAAGATGTCAACTACTGTGAGCTATACGCATTGTTGGGTCTCTCCTTATTGGAAGAGAGAAAGAAATACTTTGACCTGTGTATTTTATTTCAAATTCTTAACGACCTTATTAAGTCACCTTCTCTCTTAAATAAAATAAACTTTCATGTTCCTGTCAGGTCAACAAGGCAAGAACAACTATTTCATACTAGATTCCACAGAACTAACTATGGCTTAAATACCCCCATAGAGAGAATGTGTATGTATGCAAATGTCCTACCAAGTCATATTGATTTGTTTAATATGAGTTTTCCAAGATTTAGGAATGCTTTAAAAAAGTTATAAAGGTTGTTTTTAAATTTTGTGTAATGTTGATTTAAAACTATTCCTTACTAAATGTGATATTTTTTGTTTTTTATTTATATATATTATATTACTTGCTTATATTCTGGCACTTGTTTTTGCACTTGGTTGTACATGTTACATGTTATATGCTTACTGTTAACTGTAAATGGATATTCCGTTAATATATTTTTATTTATTATTTATTTATTTATTTAGATTTGTTTACAGCAGTTGCTATGGCAACGCAATGGTGAATATCCGTAAGCCAAATAGAGATGGGAGCGGCATAAACTGATGCTGCAGGCTGTAGTTAGTGTAAATTAGTGCGCTCGGATCATTGGAGGCGGAAGAAGTTTTGCATCGATCGAATCGAATCGAAATTAGCTTTAACATATAGGTACATAACTGTTTTTTAAGAACAAAGTAATATATTTAAAATTTTATAAATTTATATTATTTCCCCTACGTATTAAAAAATGCTCCAAAGCTATGGATAATTAACATTATAAAAAGATTTAAAAAATAGCCATTTTAGGTGTGGCATCCCGAGAAATTTTCGCTTGCACCGCTATTTTTCCCTGCGGCGCTGAGCATCTTGCTATACACTGCGCTTAACCCGTTCTTAAATACACGAGCCGTCACTGCGATACGAGAGCTCCAAGTTAGGCGTATCTAAAAAATGATAAATATTTTCAAAACTCAGAATATGAAAGATATAGTTAATATACACTGTTTCTGAAATTTTGAACTAAATCAGACTCATAGAAAAGTTTTTACAGCTCAAAATAAGCTCATTTTGACTTAACTCTTCATAATACCTAAACTAAGAGAGATAATAAGCTCAAAACTAAACAGAAAGGTATAATTTGGTATAAGCTTCATTCTGAATCCTAGCATGAACTAATTTTGAGTGAAATTTTTTTGAAAAATTAACTTTCTTTTTTCACTCATAGCGTCTAAACGAAAAGTCATAAAAATAAAATTTATTAAGAAAAAATGCATATTTTCCCAACAACTTTCGAACTAGATAGGTCCCCGATTTTAAGAATTTTTTTGTTTTTCTTTTCACGGTCGGAAATTTTACAAATTTTAACCTAGCGCGCTCGTATTGATATTAAAAAACGGTAAAAAATAAATCATTTCTTTCATCAAGAATAACATTTTTTCAAATTCCGAACGGAAAAGATGCTTTTGATCGATTTTCATTTTGCACCTAAAAACGTCTGTACGCTGCACAACAACTTTTTCAAGGCCACGGCGACGGTGCCGACATAAAGTATACAGGGTGGTGCAACCAAGATGGGGTGGACGATTGTGGGCAAACGGAGAGGAATTTGAAAAAACATTTTTGGGATATGATTGATAGTCAAGAACGCTGTGTTTTAAAATTATACCCATTATACAGGGTGGTCTGAAAAGTTCGTGGTGAAGCAAACTTGTGTTTTTTTAAATGGGACACCCGGTATATTATTATTTTAGTTGATTCTCCTATTCGTTACGATCATTTTGATATGAGGTTTGTTGGGTCTAAAATTTATACCAAGGGAATGGGACGAGGTTAAAATGGAAAAAAGGGTTATACTCCGGCCATTTTTTGAAAACAATTGAAGCAGGTATGGAAAAACCAAATAAAATGTATTGTATCTAAGACTACAATAATCGCTTGTAAGTCGTTCAAAATTATTCACTGTTATACAGGGTGGTCAAGTTTTGCAAATTTACCTTGGATTGAATTTTTTTAAATGGAAAACCCCATGTATTTTACTGTCATATTAAAGATAACATTGCCAGCTTTCAGAAAATACCCTATTTGATATCTTTCTAACCAACAGTTTTTTAGTAAATTAACCGTGAAACCAAAATTGACTCATTCTAACAGAAACGGTATTATTTACGTTGCTTAAATTGACTACCTATAATATAAGGAGGCCATGATATAATCATAAATGAAAAGAAAGATTGACATTCTTGTCAAAACCGCAAAGTGTCAGAGAATTGGCATCAATTACCATTGTTTTTTGACGATAAGTCGAGAAATTGTTAAGTAACAATGAGTTTGAGTACTCCAGAGTTGATAAACATGACTTTTATGTTGGGCGAGTGTCAAAAAAACCCTTTACTAGCAAGCAGGGTTTATGCGGTATGATATCCCGATGCCGAAAAAAAAATCAAGACCTGAAGCTTTTGCAAGTTTATTAGAGAGGTTTCAAGAAACAGGCAATGTTGCTTTTAAGAAACGTAAAGTCATTAATAAACCAGTTACCAATGAAGATAATGCTTTGACAGTGTTAATAACAGTGCAAGAAAATCCACACACAAGTACCAGGGAAAATGAGAGAGCTACTGATATTGAACGCACTAGTATTAAACGGAATATGCACTATTATTCAACCGAAAATCCACATTGGATTCGTCAGGTGGACCATCACAATAAATGGTCAATTAATGTTTGGGGAGGTATAATTGGCTCTCATGTTATAGGACCATATTTCTTTGAAGAGCATTTAACGGGAGAAGTCTATTTAAATTTTTTGAGAAATGAGTTGCCCGTATTGCTCGAAGACTTACCTTTAATGTTAAGAAATTCCTTATGGTTCCAACATGATGGAGCACCCCCGCATTACCATAGGCATGTAAGACATTTTCTCAATAATTGGAAAGGAGAGTATTGGATTGGGCGAGATGGACCAGTTAAGTGGCCGGCGAGGTCACCCGATTTAACGTCACTTTTTACGGGGACATGTTAAAGAAGAAGTTTATAAAGAGGTTCCAACCACAGTGGAAGATATGAAGTTGAGAATAATAAGCAGTTTTCGCAACATTTCAGACCTGACTTTGAGAAAAGTGAAACTTTCATTTATGGATAGACTCGAAATGTGCCTTCAGCAAAACCGTGGTTTAGTTGAACATCTTTTATAAGTTTTAATTACATTGTTTTTGTTGATTTATATTAAATTTATTTTTTTTGTAAAAAAAGATCTGTTATTAATACTGTCAAAGCATTATCTTCATTGGTAACTGGTTTATTAATTACTTTACGTTTTTTTGAAAGCAACATTTCCTGTTTCTTGAAATCTCTATGATAAACTTGCAAAAGCTTCTATCTTGTTTTTATTTTGGCATCGCTTCATCAAAGAACAATATTTATTTATTTACTGATGACAATATTCTGACACAGCTGTTTTGACAGGACTGTCAATCTTTTGTTCAATTTATGATGATATCATGGCATCCTAATATTAAATTGTCAATTTTAACAACGTGAATTCAGAGTAATTCGTGTTAAAATGAAGACATTTTGATTTCACAGCTAATTTACTGAAAAACTGTTGGTCAGAAAGGTATCAAATACGGTATTTTCTGAAAGCTAGTAATGTTATCTTTAACATGAAAGTAAAATATACAGGGTGTTCCATTTAAAAAAAATCAATACAAGGTAAATTTGCAAAACTTGATCACCCTGTATGACAGTGAATAATTTTGAACGACTTACAAGCGATTATTGTAGTCCTAGATACAATACATTTTATAGAATATTTGGTTTTTCCATACCTGCTTCAATTGTTTTCAAAAAATGGCCGGAGTATAACCCTTTTTTCCACTTTAACCTCGTCCCATTCCCTTGGTATAAATTTTAGACCCAACTAACGTTATATCAAAATGATCGCAACGAATAGGAGAATCAACTAAAATAATAATATACCGGGTATATTTTTTAAAAAAACACAAATTTGGTTCACCACGAACTTTTCAGACCACCCTGTATAATGGGTATAATTTTAAAACACAGCGTTCTTGACTATCAATCATATCCCAATTTTTTTTTTCAAATTCCTCTCCGTTTGCCCACAATCGTCCACCCCACTTGGTTGCACCACCCTGTACGTGGAGTATTATTAAATAAAGCAAGAATCACCGGGCTAAATAAACCTTTTTTATTTAGAAATTAAATTTTTTGAAAAAATCCAGGAAAAATCACTGGCATAAATTTTCGTACGTAGAATACAATTTTGTCTGAACATTTGTTTAATGCTTCGAGCTATATACATCAATTCAACCTGATAACTTTTAATTTACAGCTATTTAGTGTAAAGTGCTTTGTCTCATATATTAATTAGCATTTGTTATTAACAATGCTAACAAGTTTAAGTTCTACCTTAAATGAGTCGAGCTTTATTTTTTCTAATTGTGACATATCGAAACTGTGACTAATAAAGTTTTTCTCCTTGATTGGATGTTTCCTAATTTTATCACATAAAAATTGTAGTAGTAAAGTGCATGTACTGAGTGTTTTCCCGAATTAGAGCATGTATAGGTTGGGATATAAGGTGTAGCTTCGAAAATTACGCTTTTTAAATATTCTTATCAGATTCTTGGCTCGACAGCTACTGAAACTTACGAGCTCTCTTAACAGTAGAGGCTTGTCTGGGGTAGGTGCATTAGAACAATCGGGCCTTATTGTAAACCATTGAAAATTTGAATTTATTTATTATTCATTTAGTGCATGCTACTTAATGTGCATGTTGCATTGGTATTTTAGAATTACCGTACAGTAGAAATTTCTCGACTAACATTTTCGAGGCGCGTGGAATGCTGTGGTTGAATAAGTAGTATTTATTATTGTTGCTAAATTGTATACAACAAAATTTTAATTGTTGCAAACCTCAAAATTTTTTCTTTTAACCACGTTTGTTAACAACTGTTGTATTTTATTAAATCTTTTGATAATATTTTGGAATAAGCTTTGATAAAAAAGTGAATATTGAACTTGGAAAATATTTGTTAGAAATATAAACAGCTAATCGGTACCAGACGTAGTGGTTAGTCCGTAAGTTTTCATTTTAACCAATCAAAAGAATTAGGTTAATGAAAAGAAGAATAATCTTTCCCACCAAAAAACAATTATAAAATTAAAAATGCAAAAAAAATCCATAGGACAAATAATAAGATTTTAAAGAAAAGGGTTTATTTTTTAATTGTTTTGTAAAACTTGTCAATTAAAGTTGTATTGTTGTTCTCAGGACATTTAGTTGTAAACAGTGTAACTAGCGCAAGGTGATTGTTACTAAATTTTCTTTTGACTTTCAAAGACATTAAATAAATACTCTTACTCAGTTGAATAAACTTTGGACGAAAATCAGTGAAGTGAATATTAACTTTTATACAATTTTAAATAAAAACTAACCTGCAGGTTCCTTGAAAGACTTTATGTCAAGCTTTCAGAAAGTAAGCCACTTTTGTCTGTGTTTGAATTTTAACAAAAATTTGTAAATTAGAAATTTATACACCCGGCGTCCACGTTAGTAAGGTAAAATGAAAAGTAGTTAATTTTAAAAAATATGAATTAGTATTGTATTTTATGTATATTTATCATTTAAACAAACTAACTTACATTCCCCCTATAATTGAGACCTTGACCAACTTGAGACCACCTTGAGGCACTGTTTTCTAATAAATATGGCTAAATTAACGCCCAACGACTTTTCTTCCTCTTTAGAGTCCATGGGACTCCCAACTTTCCTTGAGGCGGGTGTCCACTTTCCAGACGGCAGCCGGGTAAATGGTGGCGGGACCCTAATAAATAATACCATTTTAAAAAGTGTTCCTTTGAGTATGACGAACTTGAAAAATAAGCATGATGTAGTTAATCTTGATATCCTTAGCAATAAGAACGAACTAAGTAGTATTAGAAACCTACTTTATGAACGTGAGAACATAAAAACAAAAAGTAATAACTTAATAGAAATAGCCAATGGCTACTCCAAAAAGGAACATTTAAAAAATCATGCTGACACTTCATGTAGGTCCGAATTGGAGCCTTTACATGATGAAATTACGCTAATTGCCTAATTTACTGGTCAGCCTACGTCGCTATCCTCAGTGTCAAATTTTTAATGACAGTTCTTTGGCACTTAATAAATAAAAACTTACAAAGTTCTTCAAGTTATAAATTATTTAGTCGATCTTTAGTGTCTGCTGAGTGCGGCACTGAATATAGAATATTAAATAAAAGTAACAAATTTGACAGTGGTTCCCTAGAGGCACCAAACTTAACTAAATTAAACAACCTTCTGTCTGATCCAAATATCAAAACTAAAGCAACAGGGTAAACCACTAAAAACTCTCAAACTTCCGAACAAACCGACGTTTCAGTTGGGTATTCTCACCATCATACATGCAATTGCACGAGAATGTATATGAAGAAAAAACTAACCCAAATAGCTTAAATAACCAAATGAAAAATATTAATACTCCTTTCTCTGAGTCCACAGGTAACCCAGAGGCTATGAAAGGAAAAACTAGCCCACATCCTTCTTCCCCAAAAGGTCTCACAAATAAATACGAGCTACAATTTTGACCAACAAACCAACACGAATTTTTTACTTCTTTCAGCAGGGAAATGAATAAATCAGTTTCTGCTGTTAAAGAAAATTGATTTTTTCACCATCGGTGGGCAAGAGAAGACCAATATTAAAATTTACAAAACCTCTAGTTTGATAAACAGTAGCTAGTTCATTAAGATTTTCCCTGTTTTTGAAGAAATGCTGATTGTTTCCAGTATTAGCAATAATGAAAATTTTAGGATCTTCTCACCATCTCACTGCTCTCTTCTGCAATAAAGAGCACTAGTCCGCCGAAACTCCAAAAAGCAATACAGCAACTAAAGCGTAAGTCTACTAGTACGCTGTATACTTCCATAGCCACAAAAGGTTCAAGTTTCAAAGCAACGGTACGCACTGCATAACAACCAGCTGATAATTTTTTGCACATATTTGAAATATAGGGAATAAAGTTGTGTCGATTTTACGGCTCACAAATTTTGTGTTATAAACACCTAAAAAGTCATTATCTCCGAGATTTAGTTGGTTGACTTCACATGACCGAAACCATCGATGCTGGTTTGACCGACATTCAGAGAAAAATAGTTGCTATAACACTATTCTTTAACTCTGCAGAGGTCCCCTGAAATACTGTTAAACAGCTATTCTTTTCACTATTGTGCTACAGAATAGTGGTGTCGTCCGCAAAGAGTGTGAATTCTTCCTGTATAGCGAGAAACGCCACATCTTCGATACGCAGGCTTGGACCTCGCCTGCCAGATATGACTGGAATGTTTTCCTTAACCGTATTTTTCAGGTTAAAGCAGAAGTATTCCGTGGTTTAGACAGTCAAAGGCTTGTTACAGTTAGATTTGTCATATATGCCGGTCAGTACATAGGGCAGTAGAATTCAGTAAAATAAATATTCGCTTGACACTTTTTCATTTTTTTTAGTATTATATCATTTGTGATATCTAAGTAATTTTAATCTAATTTATAATTAAAAACACTCTTTTATACTATATTTAGGCTTACATTTACCATTGATACCTAAGTTACAGAAATAATGCTAGTTTCAGAAATTTCTTGTCACAAATAGCCGGAAGCAAAACTACAAAATTAGAACCGTATGTGAATTTACTTTATTTTTGATAGAGTCAATGTAATATACTTTCATATTGTACTGTATTATCATATAATTACTGTTTTATATATAAAATTAACTTAAAGATATTCCAATTAATAGGAATTAACATTTTTAATATGCTGTGACTCGAAGACTGGGTAAACAATCATATAAGACAAACAAATGAAGGTAAAATCTAACTGACATATGTTTCTGATAAGATAATCTAATAGAACATTCAAAAATCTACCTGTATATAGTTTTCTCGCGTTAATATTCTAAGATACCATTTGTTTATATCAGTTAGTTCAGAAGAATTTTGTCGTTTACATGTCAAATAACATATCACATTTTGTTTGGAAATGTCACAAGCACGTGAACTTAAACACAAATGTTCTTTAATAACTTGGTTCACTATTTTGCATTAATTAGTAAGGTAAATTTGTTCATTATTATATATTTCGAAATCTACAAAGATTTGCTTTGTAGATTTTACACGGGGTTATGATAGGTCATTCCAAAACCACATGCTTTCAATCGATAGAATAATGCAGTCGAAATAAGCATAGAAGTGGAAGTATTTATTGTCTCTCTTCTTTTCTTTCTTGTTATAAGTCCTATTGATTTGACGTATCGGCGAGCTAATATTACTAATTTAGATGGTTATTCTTTAGTTGGACAAAATACAGGGTAGCTTGGATTAGTTGAGGAGTACCTAATAATATATTTTCGTCTCTTAAACCGAACTGGAATTTGACAAGTTAATATTTAGTTTAGTGGATTTATTGTACCAACATTGTTTTGTTGATAATGAGAAAAGTTGTTTTTTTTAAATAATGTTCTGGAATTTAGAAAAGGATATATAGATTAACCGTGTTTGGTAATATCGTGTGATAGAAACCATTTTGTGCACGTGAGAAGGGCCAAGAAAAAGATCTTTCTTTTTAGCACCAAGTCTCATCAACGACGGAAGTGTCGGATGTTCTGAATTTTTTTTTGCTTGTTAACTAAATTCCATCCCAAATGGGAGATTAGAAGGATCTGATTTGACGAAGTGAAGTTGAATATTATGGTTTAATAAATTTTGGGTTTCAACTTTACGGCCTACATGGCGATTTTGTCTTAATTACTTACACGTGTCACTAACATCGATCATCTTAACATTGGTGCTCATCAAGCAATTTTTTTGGTACCCTCGTAGCTACAATGAGGTAAGAATTTTGTATTATATTCTCGTATATATTGTGTGCTGTTTTACCTATCTGGAATTATGTTCAAAATTTTTTTGTAGAGATTTTTCTACATGGGGCAATTCTTTTTTCAGGGTTTTTGTATAAGGTTGAACCTTTGAAGTTCATTGGGATTATTTTGGAACTTTAAAGACAAACCATTAGCAAGATTTTGGTATGGTTTCCTAACTGCTAGTTATTTATGGAAGTTAGAACTTTTCTTTTGATGGAATAGACATGATGTCTTGGATACGGTCAACGTAGCGGAGCTGTAGGACATAGTGATTACTGAGGAACACTTGGATGTTACCTGCCTTAGCACCATTTACAGTCTACACTAGTGACTAGGTTATTCAGCTAAGTAGTAGTATAATATTTGGAAGCTTAACATATAGTACTATTTCTGTTAATCAAACTATTTATGCATATTAATTTAATTACTGGTGTCACCTAGTCTAGTATAGAGCATACTGTGCAGAATTTCTGTAAGGTGAAACGCAGCCGGCTTCGTAGCGCTACCTAATTACTGCTGTATTATTTCTAAGACATTCAAATCTATGTAATAGACATTTTATATTTACTGTCCTGCCACTCAGCGTGTGGCTAATCAAAATTGATTTTTTTTAATACGTAACACTAACCATTATCGTTTGTATATATATGATTATTTGTTTTAACTAGAATTAAACTACAATCATTTAAGGGGGGGAAAGAAACTTATTGGGATTCTAAACTGATTATTTGATCTAATTCTTGTCTATATTGTCTAATCCAAATGCTATTAATCTGGAATGGTATAGATAAAGAATAAGCTTCTGGGTTTTGTATTTACGTGCCCCAAATCAAAGAATTTAGTTGGGATTTCAGTTAGTGAAATTTTAAAATAAATTTAAACTCTTGTTAGGAAAAACTTAATTCCTTCTCTTCTTGTTGGGATGCTATTAAGCTCCCTGGTGGATGGAATTGAGTTAACAATCAATTTTTTTTTGTTCAGTACATTTTTCTTTTTTTTTGGGGGGATAAGTTACTGAATATATTGTGAGTTAAACAATAAAAGTCATTTATTTCCAACGTGTTGGTTTTCAATTGATCAGGATAAGACTTTACCTATTGATAGTGGTTAGATCCAATGGAACTTTTTTTTCCAAGTTTTATTTAATTTAAATTAAAACTTGGTGGCGCTCAACTTAAATATTACATCTAAAGTAAGAGATTGTGATATGGAAGTATAGGTAGAGTAACGAGAAAGAAGAATCCGAACCTACCCGACTAGAGCTAGTCATCATTAAGAGATATTATTGGGTCGATATTAGGTGAGTGTATTGCTTCTGGTGACATATCTTACTTATTTACCGCCTTCCATCATATTGGTAAACCATAACATTTCCATTGGGCATCCTTTAAAGGTAGAAATGTTAGAGGCTTTAGATAAGTC
This sequence comes from Kuschelorhynchus macadamiae, assembly GCA_030620095.1. Lineage (NCBI taxonomy): Eukaryota > Metazoa > Arthropoda > Insecta > Coleoptera > Curculionidae > Kuschelorhynchus > Kuschelorhynchus macadamiae. The sequence continues at coordinate 20,607 of JAUTXW010004099.1, forward strand.
CCAGAATATCATTGCCGTAGCATGACTGATGTTAAGATTCTGATAAAGTGTTTCCAAAAATACAAATATGTCACCAACTGCAAGTTTGTTGGCTTGAAAGCTAAACTGTTTACCAGTTAAAACTCCGAGGCGATTCAGAAGGGACAGCAATCTACTTTTAGTAAATATTTCAATAATTTTGGAGAAGGATTAGAAATATAAGCCTAAAGTTTAAAGGATCCCCAGTATCGCCCCCTTTTTGAACTAGAAATACTACTACACCCCGGGTTTTGCTTTCTGTATTACACTGTACTACATTATGATGGTACTGTATGCCATCAAAATTTGCAATGAGCTGGTCAAAATGTCAGTAAAGTCAGGTTCAGATTACCGAGGTTGCTAACAATACTCTATGCAGCTGACCATCACAACATTCCACCAAGTTCAGTGCTGGCTGGGGAGCAGCTATAGAATGGGGATGGAAACGAGGGAACAATTGTTTCATCTCAGTTCAAAGGAGGCATCTCAGCAATTGCAGAATACAAAAGCTATTTGGATAATTTGTGCTTTAACGCTCCACCCATTGAGATCGAGGAGGACATTGACGGGATCGTTAACGATGCAAGAAATGTGGATAATGATGATTTTAGTTGACGACCGACAAAGGACTCGAACAGGAAGAAGGAAACACAGAAGCTGACGAGGATAATGATTTTTCTGATATGGAAAAGCCTGAACCAGGGCCTTCAAAATGTATTGAAACGTAATTTACAAAAGATTATGTTGTTATAAATATTTATAATTTATTATTTTTATTTTTTATCATATAAACCTTGTAACCACCATCAAATTTATAAAAAACCGATTGTTTTCAAGCTTTAACTACTATTTGTCTGAAAACCTCTAAATTATATATTACCTACGATTAGTATGTTTATTAATTCATAGATTAATAATTCTAAAATTAAAGTATTGTTATTGATCTTAAAAAATATATAATAGGCATCATACACCATCACACACAAGTCAAAATGAGTAAAAACTTACATTTTACGACTTTTTGGAAAATTTGCAAAATTTTAACGTCGTATAGGAAAGGGTTAAAATTGCGTAAAATAATGTTTGAATAGTGAATTTGTAGGAAATTTCATCCCCTTTAAAATAATTGCAGTATTTTTTTTCTGTTGAATATAATCTTTACGAGTTACAAGCCAAAAATTGAAGTAATTGCCAAAAATTCGAGTTTTTTTCCCTCCAAAATTTCTCCCCAGGGCTTTCGAGGTCGCAAACTTAGTTTCACGCTCGCTCTTGCATACCAAACCATCCTAAAAAAATTACCAGAATTAAAAGTAAGTTCGAATGTAACTATATATAGGGCTAATAATGATATTGAAGTTATTCGGAATTATAGTACGTAGGGTAGGTAATGTTGAGTCAGCATATTACGCTCTTTATATTGTGGGCTGATTGATTTGACCTTTTTCATAGCCCCCGCACACATTAATGTAAAGATAAGCTGGTTTTCCGCAATAAACCGATCCAGAGCGTATTATAAACTTCCCGCTTAACCGAACGGTGAAATATCAGGCCGCATAAACGCTGATAGTCATTATGAAAACGTTCAAGCATCATTTATAAAGATAAGCCCCGAATGTCGGGCTGACAGCCACTATTGGTGATCGATTAGGAATCAATCCAACACAGAGAGCAGTCAATGGGCGTGTGACGTCATTTCCTTTGTGCCCTTATCGCACTTCTGGTTCATAACGCGCGAATAATGGCCAAAATGGAGCGGAGCAAATACACACATACATTCCAGTATGTGAATATAAGGGACGAGCGGGATGATGTCGTACGACCGTTTTGATGGTTGGAACATTATCGCCACATTAGGTAGAGATTATTGAGTCGTTTTAGATATTAGACGACAGTTTACAGAAAATGAGGTTTCAATATATATATATATATATATATATATATATATATATATATATATATATATATATATATATTTATATTTCTCTTCTTGAACCTTACAATTTATAAATATCAAGTACTTTCTTGGGATTAGGTTCGTGGATTGAACAAAAGAAACTTTAATTGACGTTTCGCCTGCCCATTTCAGGCTTTTTCAAAATATTTAATTCTGCACATCTAAAAATTAAATACAAAAAGTGTATATATGTAAGTTAATAAATAAAAACAATTAGGTATAACGGCACGCACTAAAATTATTAAACATTTATTTAAAATAGTACAGTACATACCTTGAGAAAGATGTTCTTTACCTTGCTTGGCGGTGTGGAGGTAAGTGATACACTGGTTAAAGAATTCTATTGTTTTTTTTTTTATTTTTTTTATATATATCCTTTAGTTTTTTTGATTATATTTACAATGTAGAACTATTTGTGGATACGGGTTGTTTTAAAAGTATTTGTGTGGGTCTGACAGTATACAGTATGTATTTATGATTGATGGAAAATAGTTTATAACAATTGAATTAAATTAGATTGTGATATATTTGGCTGAGATTGTCAATGTCTTTCCGATCGTTTACTGTATTTTTTCTTTTTTTATCTCGACCATTTCTTTGAATGTCAGTTTATGGTTCTTCTAGATACAACTTGACGGATGTGCAATGGGTTCACCCATCTCTTCCACCGCAGCCCAAATAGTAATGGAATATCTAGAAGAAACAGTGTTACAAAAAGCCAATGTATCAATATTATTTTTTAAAAGGTACGTGGATGATTGTTTATTAGCCATACCAAAAAATAAAACAACGGAAATTATCTCCCTCTTTAACAATTTTCATCCAAAATTGCAGTTTACTTCCGAAATAGAAAATGATGGTGCTATAAACTTTTTGGATTTAGCATTAATAAGAGACCACAAAACAAATGGCATTAAAACTAAGTGGTACACCAAAAAAACCTGGTCCTCCCGCTACCTTAATTATAATTCCAGTCACCCAAAATGTCAAAAAAACTCCGTGATGATAGGATTAGTTGAACGTGCACTAACACTAACATCAACTATATACCGAGTTGACATTCTAAATAAAGTTAAAAATACTCTCTTAAAAAATCATTTCCCATTAAAAGCCATCGAACGAATTATAAAGCGAAGAACCCAAAAATTATACAATGCCACAAAACATATTGTAAATAATCATGACAACAATAAAACAACTACATACATATCTTTGCCATACACTGAAGGTCTTTCTGAAAAGATTAAACACATTCTCGGTAAACACGACATAACCGTATGCCACAAATCTAACAATACCCTTAAATCTTTATATACACCCCTAAAAAGTCCACCAATTAAAAAACAATCAAACGTAGTTTACAGCATTCCCTGCCTAAACTGCCCCAAAAAATATATAGGCATGACCACACAATACCTATCAAATAGACTAAATGGGCATAAATATACAAAAAATGCTTCCACAGCACTACATAAACATGAAAGAGACATGAAACATGAATTTGATTTTTCGGGTACAACGGTCTTATCAAAAGAACAACATTACCATAAACTGACATTCAAGGAAATGGTCGAGATAAAAAAGAAAAAAATACAGTAAACGATCGGAAAGACATTGACAATCTCGGCCAAATATATCACAATCTAATTTAATTCAATTGTTATAAACTATTTTCCATCAATCATAAATACATACTGTATACTGTCAGACCCACACACATACTTTTAAAACAACCCGTATCCACAAATAGTTCTACATTGTAAATATAATCAAAAAAACTAAAGGATATATATAAAAAAAATTAAAAAAAAAAACAATAGAATTCCTTAACCAGTGTATCACTTACCTCCACACCGCCAAGCAAGGTAAAAGAACATCTTTCTCAAGGTATGTACTGTACTATTTTAAATAAATGTTTGAATAATTTTAGTGCGTGCCGTTATACCTAATTGTTTTTATTTATTAACTTACATATATACACTTTTTGTATTTAATTTTTAGATGTGCAGAATTAAATATTTTGAAAATGCCTGAAGTGGGCAGGCGAAACGTCAATTAAAGTTTCTTTTGTTCAATCCACGAACCTAATCCCAAGAAAGTACTTGATATTTATATATATATATATGTTGATTTTTAGTCCTTTACGGATGAAAAAATACGATGTGTTTTCATTGCGGGTGTACATCAATCGTACATCAACACTATACACCTCTACGGGGAGGAGATCTTCAAGACAATCAAGACGTATGAGAAACTGAGAGGTAAGAAAACCAATCTTTTATGTGATCTAACCTTTCAAATTAAGTGTCGTGTCAGCGATTTAGTTCCTACTTTTACACGGTTGTCTTATCATACTAAAACCAGAGAAACTAACACCATACTTCAAAATGATAGTAAGGCGTTATTAAAAGAACAAATATATCAAACTAGAAAACAACTAGCCGAGACAGAGAAAGAACTTTTAAAGTTACACCTTAAGCTAAGTAACATCATTCACCCTTTATTGTGGAATCGCATAGAAACTTTGGCTTTTTGGCGAACCGATTCAAATAAGAATATTAAGACAGATAAACTTTCGAAAAAGTATGACATTCTTCTAAGAAAATCGAGTCAGCCACAAGGATCATCAATAGACGTCGAGAAATTACTACGTAATATATCATCCTACAGTCTCTCAGAAAGCGAAAAATCCGACTAAGGGTTTTAATTTTGCGATATCTCCTAAGGAAATCCCTAAAGAAGAAATAATAGCTGGAGTGGAAGCTGTCCTGGACTCCTCTGAGGAAACAAAAGCAGAGCAGATTCGACAAGAGGTGGCAAGAATTTTAAGATCAAGCAAAACACCAAAACAAAACCTAAATGCCACTGAACAAAAGGCCCTAATAAACCTTCGAAAAAATAAAGACATCACAATCCTTCCAGCAGATAAAGGAAACGCAACTGTGGTTATGAATACTCAAGATTACGTACAAAAAATGCAGGATATCCTACAAGACAATTGTTATAGGCAAGTTCCGAGGGACCCGACAACGTACCTAGAAAAAACAACTAAATATAAAATAAAAAGTTCACCAATAAACCAATGAAATTCAACAAAAAATCATACCACGGGAAAAGTTGAGATGTCCTAAACTCTATGGTTTACCAAAAATACACAAACCAGGGGCGCCCATCAGACCTATTGTTAGTGCTGTTAATTCGCCGCCACAAAAACTGGAGAAATACCTTTCTGAAATTATGCAACCAGCTGTAGAAAAAGCTGATTCATTTGTAAAAAACTCGGAGCATTTCACTCGAATTATACGAGATATCGTCCTTGAAAAAAACGATTTCATACCAAGCCTAGATGTCAAATCGTTATATCCCAGTATTCCCATCGACGAAGCATTGGACAAGATTGCTATGAACGAGAATTTCCAGGCACATATAATACACCTCCCGGAGTATTGCCTTAAAAATACTTATTTTTCATTCAACGGGCAAATGTATAAACAAATGGATGGTGCTCCAATGGGGTCCTCGCTATCACCAGTAGTCGCGAATTTATATATGATATACTTCGAGAAAGAAGCTCTTCAGAAAGCAAGTTTAAAGCCCAAATTATAGATTCGTTATGTGGATGACATATTTATTATATGGCAACATGGTCATGCAGACCTCGAAAAATTTCTGACTCACGTAAATTCAATCCACCCCAGAATACAATTTACTCTAGAGTTAGAGGAACATAACAAACTACCATTTTTAGATGTTTGGTCACAAAACTGCATAACGGACATTTCGAATACACCGTATGTCGAAAACCAACATATACAGATAGATATTTAAATGTAAAATCACATCATCACCCAACACAAATTCAAGCTCTGGCAAATACCCTAATATCCAGATTCGTGCGATTAACTGAAACACAGACAAGACAAAACGAACTAAAGGTAATATCTAGTGCTTTAAAGAAAAATGGCTACACAAATCTCACCATAGAGAAACCTATTAATGCACAGGTTTCCCGAACAACGAACAACAAGAATTATGAACCGGGAAAGCAACAAGTAGTCTTACCATAAGTAAAAGGCACAAAAAGAATTCTTAGGAAATACAACATACAAACAATACACAAGCCACAAACAACTATAAGTAAACTACTTGGAAACCCAAAAGATAAAATCAAACTGGAAAAGCACGGAGTATACACTATTCCGTGCCAGGATTGTGAAAAGTTGTACGTGGGGCAAACTAACAGGCGAATATCGGCAAGAGTGGAAGAGCATAAACTCAGCATCAGAAATAAACAAACAACCTCAGCTTTATTCCTACATCATCAGGAAACCGGCCATAAAATAAATTTCGATGGGTGTAGGGAGATTGCCAATGTAGAACATTATAAAACCAGAATAATCCGAGAAGCCATAGAAATTGAAAAACAAGGTGGTTTGAATAAAAGGGACGAATCATTAAAACTAACAACAAGAGCACCATCCGGAAAACATAAATAACGACCAACGCCTGCGCAGATATAACCTTCGGCCCCGAGTGGGGGTATAAAAGGAAGCGTCGCAGTCACACAAGTTAAGTATTTTTAACCGTACAGAAATTACAAAGAGGTTTTATTTCGGGTCTAGCGGTCCGTGTAGGAAAAAAAAAAGAAACTCTTTTTATCTTAAGTGCTCAATATTTCGCCATTGTTTATTAGCTTCATCGGGAGCAACTACAAAAATTATAAATAGGTTCAATTAGATTTATAACATTAAAATGATAATCAAATGAATAAAATTTTGTCTAGATTTACACAGTCAATACATACTTAAAAATTACTTACAGGATGGCAGAGTCAATAATTTTTAAATTTTAACATTTCTACGTAACAACAGCTCAAATAAAAAAAAGGAGAACAAAACATATTAGCTACACAAGCCTTATCTAGATGTTAACAAATTGTACGAGGTGAACTATTTTACGGTGTGCATTTAAAAAGTATTGTTACATAAAATTTAAAAGATTGCAATAAATATTGCTCAGCTGATTGGTATATGATTTATAATTAATGCAATTTTTTTTATGTATATATATATATATATATATATATATATATATATATATATACACAGGGTGTCCCACGACGAACTGCGGCAATCGATTTCTCGGAAAGTAGGCTTTGGAAAAATTTGAAATTTTGGCAGCTTAGTAAAGTCGCTGGGGCAATTCGCGCAAAATATTTTCAAGATTGCGGCTCTTCCGGTTATACCAAGTAGATGTCAACTTTCTTTTTTTAAATAGAAAACCCTCTATATTATCAAATTTTTGGATTCCTCGAAAAATTCTAGGTATATTTCATGTAAAATATCCTATACCTAAGTTCAACTGTTTTTGAGATATTTTGAATTTTATGTATAAAATGACGTTTGCAGGTCTAGACATAACTATAAATATCTGCTTATCGAAGTCTCTATTATTTATTTGCGGGTGCCTTCCTTGTCCAAAAGGATCCACTTTAGTGACCTGTGCTGATATTTTCATAATAAATAAATATAGGCTGAAAACTGACATTAAAAATATACTTTAAAAAATCGTTAAAAGTTACTTTTTTCAAACGGAAACCCCCAATTTTTATAATTTTATCTTATTTAACACTTAAAATAAGGGTGACTTTGTATAAAGTTGTCTATTCCAAAAATTTGTAGTGTTTGAGTTATTGACGATTTAACATTTTTTATTCTAATAATGCCAGGCGGCTTCTACGTTTCCTTGTTAGTTGGCCATGATAGGGAGGCCTGGCGAGAACAAAACCAATTGGTTACTATAGAAACGTAATATTTATTGTCGTTTGACAATTACCTACTAAAATATTATGTAATTATAATAATTATTAAACTAATAATCATGCCGGGGCGATTAAATTACACACACGAGGATTATTTGAATTTGTTTATTATCTATGGAAAATCTAACAGAGTTTTAACAAGAACATGCCAGATATTTGCTGATAGATATCCAGATAAACAGAAACCGTCACCGAACAGCGTTAAACAAATGTTGGAAAACTATAAAAATTTTGGAAACGTCAAGGCAAAAATTAATAAGAGGAGGCTCATTGTTGATAATGGAAATGTCGAGATTGCAATTCTGGGATATTCTGCTGCATGTCCAATGACATCCCTAAGAAACGTGGCCAGACAATCAGGAATCTCGAGGTACTCAGGGCATAGGATTCTGTTAAAACATAACTTCCAACCTTATTTAATATCATTGGTTTAACATGTAAAAGACACTGATTTGCCAAAAAGAGTACAGTTTTGCGAGTTTATTTTAACAATGGTACAAGATAACCCTAGATTTTTGGACAATATAATTTGGACCTATGAAGCTAAATTTCCTAAAAATGATCGCGGAACTTTCAAGAATCCTGGCAATTTAATGTATTTTGTGCAGTAAGGAACGATGGAATAATAAAACTGAATGTTTACGAAGAAAATTTGAATGGTACATTGCCTAAACACTTAATGAAAAATAACACATTTAGGTAATATTACAATAATTTTTTTTATCAATTTAGCGTCAATGCAAAATTAGATAAATCATTTAGTAAATATTATTATATAAATAAATTAAATTATTTATACAGGTCACACTACACTACTTTATAAAAATACTGGTCCACATACCGTAACACATCATATCTAAACAAATATATCGTCCCAAGTTTTATAGGAAAGTTATCTTTAGTTAGATAAAATACTAAACCTTCTTTTTTTATTGGGCACTCTTCAGATTAAATTAATTGAATTTTGATGTATTTTGTTTCTTCTTAAATCAATAAATCGATGAATATTATCAAAGCATTTCTTTCCGTAAAATTATGTCTATAAACTTTTGTAGGAGAAAGATGTCTGAATATTCTTGAAGAATTGGACAACGAATATTTAAGTAATTTACCTTTGGCAGAACATAGTCAAATTTTGTACCAACACGATGGCGCCCCACCACATAGAAGCGTTGCAGTTACTAACTTTTTACAAGCTACGTATTACGACAAGTGGATAGCCAACAATGGACCTTTCCTGTGGCCTCCTTGTTCCCCCGATCTGACAGTTTTAGACTATTTAATATGGAGAACGATAAAAGGAATCGTTTACTTTAATCCAGTAACAACGAAACAGGACTGTATGGCAAGGGCAAGGGACGCGTTCGAAAGTTTATCTCCAGCTTCAATTAGAGCGGCCACCCACGAGGGATTTATTCGGAGATGCGGAAAATGTTTGGAAGTACAAGGTGGATATTTTCAACATTTATTGAAAAAATAAGTTGTGTCTTGTGTAGACTTTTGTCTTCACGGTTTCAACATTTTTATAGATTCTTCTGTTCAGCAAAATGATCTATTAATTCTTTTCAGCGCGGAGAAACTTCTTCTGTTGACGCGGTTGCGCTAGTAAAACAACAGCAATACATAATAATTTAAAAAGTTCTGGCAGACAAAGTTTTAAGTCATTCCCATGAAAAAAAGTCAACATTTTATAAGGGTTTGTGCAACTATCATATCGTTCCCGTATTAAACGATTAATTCTTTTTTTAATTGATTTATATCAAATATTGGTTGGTCAAATTTTTTGGGGGGTCAAATTTTTTAAAAGTTCGTGAGGAAATTCTTTTACAAAAGTGGAGAATTTTGAAATATTTAGGAGATCAAGGAAATATAGTTTTTCTATGTCACAAAACCTATCCTCGATTTGTTTCGCTATAATATCAAGAATTTCAAAAAAAAGTTGCCTTAACTGTTGAATTTTATCTGTTATTTCAAATCCTTTACGACGTTTCGAGTGTAAAGCGCCGACATTCAGTTTTTCATAAATTGAATCAAAATAAGTACTGTTACTCCTAAACACACAAATTTTAGTCTGTAGTTAATTTTTTGTTTTAACAATTAACAAAAATTAATTCAAATGTTTCTGAAAAAAATATGTTCTGAGGATCCTCTAAAAAAGTTTTTAAACCTACTGCTTCTCTAATTGATTTTTGATCGACATCGCGACTATTAATAATAAAATTAAAAGTCTCAAGTAATTTGTCCTTATTGTTACTAACTGCCAAAACTGCGCGTGAAGTAAAATTCCAACAAGTTGCTGCATTAGTAGGTATACGATTTCCTCCAATTTGTTCTAACACTTGGGTCCGTTTTGTAGATTTAGAAAAATTTGACGAAAAACCTGATAGGGTTGAGAAAAATACTTTAACCTGATGAATTGAACTGCACGCATTACTTAAAACTAAATTAAATACATGTGCATAGCAATGAGTAAACAATGCTTGTGGTGCTATATATTTAATTTTTGTCTGTAAACCGTTTATTTCTCCCGACATTAGATATAGACATAGACATAGATGGGGAGCCCGACAAGGGCAGCACTTAGGTCACTGGGGCCCATTGTGCTATCCCCCCAAGTAGGCGTGTCAGCCCAAGAGCCCACTCCTTTTTAGAAAGGAAAGGACCCTTTTAGGTCGCGTACGTCCCACAAGCTCGGGTTCCACATAGGGGTCACCCAAACAAAGCAGTCTGGCGTTGACTAAAGCGTCACATCCACAGACTAGATGCTCGGTAGTTTCATCTACCTCAGCACAAAACCTGCAGTATGGATCGTTGCCGAGTCCAATCTTATGCAGGTAATATTTCACTAGCCAGTGTCCAGTTAGGACCCCGGTAATAGTTCTAAGTTGACTTATGTTTAGGTTTAGAAGTCTATTAGACTCAGAACGGCTATAAGGGCCTGATCTGAAGACCTTAGACTGTCTGAGTCCTTCTAGCTCGTGCCATTCAGCACGGAATTCTTCGACAGTGCGATTCTTAATCCTAGCCTTGACAGCTGAAGGAGCAATTCCAAGAGCAGGTTCCGGCCCAGTGAAAGCAGTGTTGCTACTTTTCCGAGCCAGTTGATCCGCCCCTTCATTACCCCCAATGCCCTGATGGCCAGGCACCCAAATGAGGCTAACCCTATTGGACTCACACAGCCTCTCTAGGGCTCTCCTGCATTCAAGCGTTAGCAGCGAATTGACTCTGTTCGAGGCTTGATTATCACAACATATATAGATATGCTTGTCGTGGTATCCTCTGGAAAGGTTTTCCTGTACGTAGTCCAAGATTGCTGCGCATACCGTCCAAGAGCAAGACTAATTCTTGCCCTGGGACTCTCCCTTAAATTCCCGCCCCAGAACCCTCCTTCATTAGAGAGCCATCTGTAAACCAGACAAGGCCCTCCGGTTTGAGGGAGGATGGGGAGGAATCCCTCCACTGTTCTCTCTCAGGAACAATTACACAAAACCTTTTAGAGGCAATTGAGACCGGAATAATGGCATCTCTCCTTGCTAGGAGAGGGTCTGATCTGATCAGTTCAGTCCAAATTCGCGTATGCCCAAAATTCCAGTCTCTGTGTATCCAACGACCCTAGTCGTTTAAATGAACAGAAGCTTTCCGAGCCTCCTCCTCTACAAGCAAGTGCAGAGGACTTAGTCCCAGAATAGCCTCCATAGATCGGGTCGGTGTGGTTCTTATGGCTCTAGTTATGCCCAGACACGCCAGTCTCTGGAGCTTGTCAAACATCCTTCTGTATGTGGTTTTGCGAGTGGCTGGCCACCACACAAGAGCGCCATAAGTGATCACTAACGTATAAAGCCAATGCACAATACGAGGTTTTAAACCCCAAGTTGATCCGAAGGACCGTCTGCACGCCCATAGACACGCTGTGGTCCTTTTTGTGGTCCTTTCAATATGATCCCTCCAGGTCAGTCAGGAGTCTATTAAGACGCCCAGATATTTTACCGACCCGGAAGGTCTCAACTTTTTCCCAAAAAGGGTGAGCCTCTCAAGGTCCACTTTTCTCTTATGGGTAAATGGTACCATTTCGGTCTTATCCGGATTAACAGACAGACCGTGTTTTTGGCACTACTTTTCCACCATGGCCAAAGCCCTCTGCATGAGCCTTATAATGGTGTTTGGGAACTTGCCTATTACTATAATGGCAAGATCATCAGCGTAGCTTTGAACATAAACTCCGCTCTCGTTGAGAGTATGAAGCAGCCCATCCACAACCAGACACCACAAGAGCGGAGAAAGAACTTCGCCCAGCGGACATGCTTTGACGACGGACGAGCATACTGTCACGCTCCCAAGAGAAGATGTTATGATTCTGCTTTCAAGCATGACGCGAACATTACGCAAGCCCCATTATATGTTTGAGCCACCAATTTGGAATGCAAGTCAAATTTTTCGAATTTGGTGGATACAAAGTTAAATAAATATTGGGCAGAACGCCCAGAACTTACGTCATAAAATCCCATGAATCGCTCAACAGGTTGATCATTTGTAACGCAACGAAAAATGACGGATAATTGTGGATAGCAGCTTATGTCAGTGGTTTCATCAACTTGCCAGGAAAACAACAACGAATTTGAAATTTTTTTATTTACAACATAAGCAACTGAATCAATTAATTAATTTTGAATTGTTTTGGATGTCCTAGAAAAAACTGATCTATTATCATTATCATGTTCTAGAAATGTTTTTAAATGTGTGTCATATTTACTAACAAGAATAAAGCTCTTTGAAATTACCGCGATTTAAAAATTCATTTGATCCATCATGTCCCCTGAAAGGTAACTCTTGCATACAGAGGTGTAATATAATATCAATGAGACTTTTTAAGATTTCTCGGTTCTCTTTAACCCTAGCATTAAAATTTTCAATTTTTGTTTTACGAGCCATGTCTATTGCTGTGGCGATATTTTACTTTTGTTTTCTCACGAGAGTAAGCTTGCAATTTGAAGAAATATGTTGAGTACTTTTATTGTGTAGTAACAGACCCTAAGACAAATCTTCTAAATCACTATAACCACTTTTTGACCAAACTTTGTCGCTATTATTTGTTGCAAATAAAATACATAATACAAAATAATTTACTTAATGTTACACTACCAGAGAGCTAGTCGTACTTTTTTCATACCAAGTGTTATGAAAGCCCCGATTTGGTCTTCCTACCCCACCTAGAGCAACAAGACGTTTACTTAAATCTGGAACAGGTCGCTTTACTTCTTTAACTATGTATAATTTATATTCATAGGAGTGACTTGAAAAATTCTGCTGATTTATTAAAAAATTTGCAAGATCTCGAGCATTGCGACTATTTACATTTACTTGAGGAAGTGGTAACGCTGCTCTAGGTCCCGCTAAATTCATTTTTCTATAATGGGTAACTGTACCTTTTAAATCAAATTAAATCGAAAAATCCAGACAACGCTATTGAAACTGAAAATCTTTCAATTCTCAACCTGTTAACGACTCTTTGTCCAATCGGAAATTACATTAGAGGCATGCCTCAAAAGAACCCTTTTATGCGCTAACCCTACTTAAAGCTTAACTCAGCTGGATTACTACGCGCCACCTGCTTACACACATATTAGTAATACGCTAGACAAGGAAGCGCGAAGGATGCCTCTATAATAACTTTTCTAAAGAAGAAATGAGATGGACTCACAGAACCCGGCCGATATGAAGATTGACGATGCGCGTTTGGATTGGAGTAAGGTAAAAGACAGGGAGTGTATTTTATTATTTTATTTACAGTGAAAGTTAAAATTATTCTTAAAATTAAACAAAAACAAAACATCGATTTTTATAACCTCAACAAAAATAGTATTTTTACATGAGACTGTTGTAAATTTGTTAAATAATTAAGAACCGTTATTGTGATTGTAATGGTAACAACATGGCAGGTGTTGAAAATTCGCCAAATATAGATAAAAAAAATTATGAAAATAAGTGCTTCCACTGTGGAAAAACGGTTGTAACAACTGCTATTTGTAAAAAGTGCACCAATGTGTTCCATCCAGCATGTTTAGCGCAGGCTGCAAAAGCAAAATCAGCCCCATGTCAGCACATTCAAAAGGAGGCCGACTCCAACCTCAAAAAATCGACGAGAAAAACAAGCATTTCGTCAACAGAAATCGACGACCTAAAGGATATTATTCAGAATATTCAGCAAAAATATAACTCTCTAGAGGCTAAATATGTAGAGCTGCAAGAAAAAGTACATTTCCTAGAAGTAAAATTGGAAAAAAATTGCGAGAAAACAAAAACAAAACAGGTACAAAGTCCAATTACGAATGTTTTTACAAAAACAAACTCAGAAGTAGCACTGTTGCAAATATCAAATGAAGTTCACACTAACTTAACTTGAAAATCTTCTTCAAGCAGTGTGACTGACAGGATTTCAAAATCTTTATTGAATACTGAAAAACTGGGCGAAGTTAAAAATGTTGTTACAGCAACATGCAATACATTCGAGAACAAAATCCCAGTAGCAGAGGTCGTATGCGAAAAACAAATTGCTGTGGAAGAAGAGGAAAATCTCAATAAAAATGATTGGACGTTAGTTCGGAACCATAAAAATAAACAAAAACAAAGGTTCAGGAAAATAGAAAATAGCAGTAGGCCGGAACCAATTATGGGCAAAAACAGAAATACAGCTATCTTACAAGCTGCTAAAAAGCTACACTGGGTGTTTGTGACAGGGCTCGATAGAAAGACGGAACCAAAACAGATCCTGGACTTTTTAAAAAGTTATGATATGAATAGTGACTGTACTTGTGAAAAAATGATGACAAAAACAAATCAGGTTAGCTCTTTTAAGCTTGGAATACCAATTGAACAAAAGGCAAAAGTAATGGATCCAGAAATTTGGCCAGAAGGAATCAGAATTAACCATTTTCGGAACCTGCAACGCCGGCACAAAATGAGCACCTCGCCTCAGTGATCAGGGTACCATCTAAGAACAATATTAATAATATTGACCATGTGACAACCATACTGCATACTAACATTCAAAGTATTAGAAATAAGTTCTGTGATATTGAAATGATTCTCAAAGATAATTATTTTAATTGTTTATGTATAAACGAGCATTGGCTGAATGCCGATGAATTTTCTGTTTTGACTCTGGAGGGTTACTGTACTGCTTCTGGGTTTTGCAGGTCTGCAAAGGGTCATGGAGGTGTGGCTATTTATTTGAGAAATGGTATTTTATATCATGATTTAAATGTAACAGAATATTCTGAGGAAGTGAATTGTGAGGTGACGGGTGTATTCCTTGAGAAATCTGAAACTCAGTTGATAACTATCTACAGATCTCCCAGTGGAGATTTGAATAGATTTTATGAAGTTCTGTGCATGGTTTTAGATGGTTTAAACTTTGCTCTAAATGTTGTAGTCACAGGTGATTTCAATGTTCACTTTCATACAGAAGACGGTAGGGCATTGGAACTGTGTCATTTGTTTCAGACCTACGGCTTGCAAAGTACGGTTGATTTTCCTACTAGAGGTAATGCATGTCTGGACAATATCTTTACTAATATAGAATGTGATAGTTCATTTCCACATCCCTTTTCCTTGTGTGGTTTGTCGGATCACATTGGTATCGTTTTCGAATTCATAAGTATCTGTGAGAGCAAAAGCAAGACAAGAATAAACTATAGGCCAATTACAGATGAAGGATTATTTCTCTTATACAACCGTATCGAGGCGGTAAGTTGGGATTTTGTTGATGACCCAAGGGTAAGTGTGGAGGTAAGGTTCCAGAATTTTGTGGAGGTTATCACTGACACAGTTGAACAGTGCTTTCCTTTAAAATCAAAATTGGTTGGTGCTGGACAAGAACCACTTCAGGTAAATTGGTTCAACAAAGAGCTTAGAGAGAGAGACTGCATACCTTAGTCTCAATCAGTAAATGCCATCCTCATCTGATTACCAAAGCGGACGTTAATGCTTACAAATATAAATACCGTGATGAAATTTGTAAAGCAAAAATAATGGCATACGATGTTTACATAGGTGGCTCTGTAAATCGACCAGCTGCTATGTGGGACGTTATTCGAAGTAAACAATCTTCATCAACCTCTACAATGTCTCAAATGCTTAATGCTCAAACCCTTAACAACTTTTTTACTAGCACGGCTGAAAAAATCATAGGAGAGCTTCCAGCATCGGATAAGACCTTTCAAAATTATTTGTTGGGGCCCTCACCACCTGAGGAATTTCACTTTAAGCCGACAACTTACAACATTGTTAGACAAAAACTTTCAGATCTGAAAAATTCAAAGAGCAAGGACTGTTATAATCTTAATACAAAAATTATTAAAACTCTCAAAAATATTATAGTGTACCCATTGACCAAACTTATCAACTATTGTATTATCAATGGCATTTTTCCAGCTGTTCTAAAGGAGGCAAAAGTAATGCCAATTTTTAAGAACAAAGGCTCTACTGATGATCCTAACAACTACCGTCCAATATCACTATTGCCAATTTTCTCAAAGACCTTTGAATCTATTTTAAAAGATCAAATTAATAGTTTCTTTGAAAGGCTGAACCTTTTCTTGCAGAATCAGTTTGGCTTCCGAAACAGAAGATCTACAACCCTTGCCATAAACACTCTTACCGAATAGGTAGCAGAAGCAATGGAGGAAGAGTCATGTGTCTATGCTTCATTCTATGACTTGACCAAGGCCTTTGACTGTGTGTCACATGATATTCTACTACAAAAACTTGCCTTTTACCGCTTTACTGATGGTAGTATTTCCTTGGTACGGTCATATCTTTCTGGACGCACACAGTATGTCACATATGGACATGCCAATTCTCAGAGGCAGTTAGTTAGGCATGGCGTGCCACAGGGGTCAGTTTTGGGACCTCTGCTGTTCGTAATATATATCAATGACCTTGCTAATTTTCAGAGTGATCCTAACCTGATATTATTTGCAGATGATACGACCAACACCATAAAATACATTTCCAATGATGACCTAAAGGACATGATCAATGACACACAGGAAAATTTGGCCAACTGGTTCTTGGCAAATCGGCTGAGTATGAACCAGTCAAAAACTCAAAATTTAAATTTCTCTCTTCGTCTGGGCAACCCGGATGTTCCCTGTGATCCTCATGTGAAATTTCTTGGGGTGTTTCTGGATCCCAAACTCACCTGGGAGGAACATATCAAACAGCTTTGCCAGGGATTGTCAAGGAAGGTTTATTTGATTCGGATGCTCTCGAGGAATGTATCTATCTCTACACTGCTGTTAGCTTACCATGGATACTTTGCATCACACATGTCCTATTCAATTTTAAATTGGGGGCACAGTTCACATACTAACAAGGTTTTTAAACTTCAGCGTAGATGTATACGTGTCATGGCTGGTCTGAAGTGGCGTGACTGTTGCAGGCAGAATTTCAGAGATCTAAAAATACTTACTCTTCCCTCTATTTATATACTAAACTGCCTTAACTATATCAAGTTGAACACCAGTCATTTTGCAGCTCACTCTGATATTCATGGTTACAACACTCGCAATTGTCATAACATAATCACTAATTTTCATAGACTTGCCCGCACCAGAAGAGGTACAGACTACTATTGTGTAAAGTTTTATAATGTGCTTCCTGAGCACATAAAGAGTCTAGACAACAAACAATTTAGCTGTAAAATTAAAAATTATCTTATCAAAAAATCATTTTATTCTTATGAGGATTATTTCAACAATGATTTTGGTGACTTTATGTAGCAGTTTAAACATTTTAAAATTTAATTTTCTTGTAAAATGTATCTTATTTGTATGTTTGTAATTTTAAATATGTAATGGTTTTCTTTTTAAACTTATTTTTTATTGTGTGATTTGTAATTTTAAATATGTAATGGTTTTCCTTTTAAACTTATTTTTTTATTGTGACATGTAAAAGCACATTTGTGTAAATTTTACTAATAAAACTATCTATCTATCTATCTATGGATTTCTCATGATACAAAATTATGCTGCAAACACTTATGAAGTAATATAAATAATATAATCGATTAACACGTATAATTTTCCAAATTTATTGGTGAGGCACTGCCTGCCTCATGGGACAAGCCGCCCATGCAATGGAGATAACTAAAAAACTAGAAAGTAAGCAATTTTTTATTTTTAAATGTAGCTTTTTGAGAACTCTTTAGAACCAGCTAAAGTTTATATTTCCAGATGATTTGAAGTTAAAAAAAATGCAAAAACTTTTTTGTTCAACATCTGCCCAAATCTTATACTGGGCGAGGATTTTAAAGTGTTAAAAGGTGATATCAAAAATACGGTTTTGGAATTTTTTAATATAAATTTGACAATTCATTAGAGAGGCGGCGGGTTAGATTTTAAGATATTTTTTACAGTTACTCCCTCTTCAAATTTTGAATGGCAGCTGTCAACTTTAAAATATCAAATAATATGGTATTATTTCTTTTTCGAAAATTCGATTGTCTATTAAAAAAATTTTTTGCATTTGATTTACTAGTTACGAACTGAAAAAGAAATACAAACACAAGAAATTTAAATCTTGGGGCACCATCACCATAATTTTGCTGAAACCACACCTGTAGTTGCTGGTTTTCATCGTGATTTACAAGTCGGGCTAACTTGTCTCTTACAAAATGATATCCGAATCAGTATCCCTAGTCAGTTCACACATGGTGTCGTTTAGACATTTTTTTAAGAGACGAGTTACCCAAACTTCTAAATCACAGTGAAAATCAGGAACAACAAGTGTGGTTTCAACAGGATGGTGCCCCACCACACTTTGTGCGACCAGTTAGGAGATACTCTCAATGGCATGTTTGGAGACAGGTGGATTGGTGGTGGAGGTCCTGTAAACTGGCCTGCTAGGTCTCCTGATATGAACCCTTTAGATTTTTCTTGTGGGGATTTTTAAAAAGAATCATAAAATACTTAGAAGTCAATGGACATCATTTTGAACACCTTCTTAAATACGAGTGTCGTTTATTGTTATTTTGTGTATCTTTTTTAATTTGTAACTGGGCAACCAGTAAAGCAAAATGCAGAGATTTTAGGGGTATTTACATGATTTTTGACACACAATCGAATTTTCGAAAACAAATAATACCATTCCATTTGACATTTCAAAGTCGATAGCCGCCTTTCAAAATGTGGACAGGGGGTAAATGTCAAAAATATTTTAACATCTGACTCCCTGTCTCCATATCAACTATCAAGTTTTTATTAAAAAATTCCAACATCGCTTTATAACACTTTAAAATCCTGACCCTGTAGATAGACCAAATTATGTAAATGTAAAAAATGAAGGTAGAGATATTCTGAGCAAAATTGATCCTTGTGATTTTTCCCCATACGAGTTTTTGAGATAAATATCTGGAAAAAATAGGGATATTGAAAAAAGTTTCTGTTTTGCAAAGAACATATATTCACAGTTGCAATAATTGAAAATCAGCCCTCACAACCCGAAATTCTATCATTTTTTTAAAATGATTTAACAAAAACAATACAAATCAAGATTGATTGCTGAATAATATACAGAGGCAAATCAAGACATGTATTTTTCAACAATTTTTGAAACATCTTATAGAACAAGCTGGCCTGCAATATTCCAATTATATATTGGTAATTTTGAAGTTTGGTTCTTGGTTTTTGGATGATCAACGTATCTTTCTTTTTGAAGAAAATACAGCAATATAAGTTTAGTGATGATTTTGGATATGTACATCTTACACCTATAAACCACTTAATATTAAAATGGTTTGAAATGTTATTCGAGATATTAAAAAGAAATGTAAAAACATCAATTTACTGTCTATATGGAAAAAACTTAGAGACGAAAATTAGAAAAACATTTGTTTTACAAACCAACTTTATTCAGGTTGGGGATAAAAATTAACTAAAAAACCAACAAAATAAATTGAATTTAATGGTTAGGAATAAAATGACATAAGAATCTAATATTTTAAATGACGAGTATTCGAGTATTCGGTGGAAGATGGTGAGAACCCCTTCAGATAATCCCAGACATTGTCTATTAGTGGTAAGGACAAGTGAATACTTGAGTTTACCACATTTATCTAGAAGGTATAACACTGTTATAGTTTCGTTACTCTTGGATTTGATCAAGCACAATGTTGGTTTCAAAATTGTACTTTTTCCTGATGCGCTATCATGACATTTTGCAAAATATTAAAACACTTTCTTTATTAAAACTGGTGACATCTATAATGACAATTCAAATCGTGACACTTCAATTTTCATTGTCTTTATTTTGGAACCGGATTTGACAAATCATTAAGAAATAATCCATCAATTTCTATGATATGCTTACGTCCAAAGCTAATTATAAAAAATGTATACCTGTTAAGATAAAAAGCTGATACCTCTTCAGAGTATACATTGATTTTGATAAAAACCAACTAACATGCCATATTTTTCATAAGATTAACTTTCCTTCTATACCTAACAATAGCTTATTTTAACTTTGTAAAGAAAAAACTGATTTATGTCGTTTTGTCATCATGGACTACTATAAAAAAAACTGAAAAGAAATTATTAAAATCATTCAGTGCTGTTCTTATATCAAGAATAAGCATCAACAACTATATATTTTTCAGAACTTAGAAATAAGCCTAATCCAAAAAAAATATACAGGGTTCCTTAATAAAAAAAAAATAACTTTAGTTAATATGTCAAATATGATGAGAAAATCGACTTTTGACTCTAATGTTCTACCCTACCCATATTACAGAGTAATAAAACCGTTTCACTTCTTGATGGTTGTAAAGGGGTAACCATTCTTTTTCGTTACCGTCCTCATCATTGAGTGTCAAAACTTTTTTGAAGATTGAAAAAATACGGAAAACCCAGGACGTGAAAACAGTAAAAAATTTTTAAAATGGTATATCACTTTTATTACTCTCACTGCTGACGCAATTACAGGGGGATAGTCACTATGATGTCAATGATTATTTAAACAATAATTTATATTCAGTGTTTGATCTGTATCCTTAAGTGGCAAAATTCGTTAACACAATAAACACTTCTAAACGTTATTTAGTTATTTTAAAAAATGATGTACTTCAGTTATCAAATTATAGTAAACAAAATTATTATCTAACCTAAATATTTTGAAATTATATATAAACCGTATACAGACAAAAGCACTAAAACCGATCTGATATGTTAGGTATCCTAGAATTTTTTACTGAGAGTTTTTCTAACTTCCAACTCAACCATAGGCCTAAATATGAGTAATCTTCTGAAGTAATTTCAAGAGATTTAAATGATATGCTACTTAGTTTGCTGAATTTAAAGTTTAGAAGAAGTTAAAGTTAAAAATATATTATTTTAAAAACTTTTGTTTGAATTAGTCTCTTTCAAAAATGTCTCTTTTGATGCATGTTTCTTGACCAGATTTAAAAAGTTTGTTTAAGAAATCATTGTTCTTGGGATTAGAATGTGTTAAATTTTAATAGTATCCGACGTTTTGCCTTCGATTGCACGAGGCATCTTCAGGGATTTTTACTCCACGAGATCTAAACACTAATGATCTCGGAGAGATTCAGGCGGGCTTTTATACCCGACTTGTACTCGCTGAACCGTGACCCTGTGTTAAGATCAGTTTCCACGTGTGATGTAGACCGTAACCCATATCCCTATTGAAGTGTTTTGTATATTTAAAAATTTCAGTAGGTTATTTAATTTTTTGTTTAGAAAATCCTGGAACCGATGTTAGAACTTTTGTCTCTTTTACATTTATAATAAAACCAGAAATATGCTGGTGTTCAGACTTATCAATTTGTTTCTTTTTAATACATTGTTTATGTTCCTTAAGTCTAGTTTTCTGTTTCTCCCACATATACTTCTCCAAAGGAGTAAGAAATTTTATATACTCCTTCTATTTAAAAAGGTTCAATACCTTTCGAGGTTCACAAGCATTGTCCAATTTTTTTTTGTCCTTATGTGTATTGAAGTTTGTACGTATGTTGGACAGCCGAAGTAATCGTCCTATTTTATCTGTAGTGCCATGTATGT
The DNA here is from genome assembly GCA_030620095.1 of Kuschelorhynchus macadamiae. NCBI lineage: Eukaryota > Metazoa > Arthropoda > Insecta > Coleoptera > Curculionidae > Kuschelorhynchus > Kuschelorhynchus macadamiae. The sequence goes on from JAUTXW010004099.1 coordinate 42,472, forward strand.
AGCGAAGAACAACACTAAGGGAAGAACAACACTACCTAACGCTGGCTCTTTATCATTCTCCTTTCGCGGAGTTGGATTATTATATCTCTTAGTTGAACACGCAATATCTTCAGTGCAATCGCCAGTACCTCTCACTTTGGTCAGTTTCGATGTTTCCGATCTTAATCAGGAATCAAAATGGCGCTAAATACTAACGAGTTAATTACCGATTTCTTATGTGCTGGATGGTGGTGGAAATTTGCATTAAAGTATCTATTTGTATCCGTTGGTTTTCTATACACAGAATGTCCTAATGTACCATTTTCCTTTCCTTGAACAAATACATCTAGAAAGGGAATCGTTCCATTGAATTCAATTTCTATTCTGAATTGAATATTATGATGTTGTTGATTAAGGTGGTCCAGAAATATGTGAAGATTGTCTTATCCATAAGGCCAAACATGTGTTTTGGTTTTACTGGAGCGGATGTTAAAGCAATATCCTCAAAGGCATTTCGTTTTTGGATCAAGATTCCATTCCAAGATCAAGATTTTATGTTTCTGAAGAAACTATTATATATATATAGAATGTTTTTTTTTTTATTTTACAATATGCGATATTTCGGCAGATCAGCTTGTTTGTAATATTCTCTGCATTCACAGAGTTTGGCTATTTAAAAAGATACAGCTCAAAAAAATAATACCTGGGCTCTAGCGGGCAGACTTAATAAACAAGGCTAATTAACAGTTATTTGAATTCTACTCTCATACATGGAGGTTGCCTTGGTTTTCTAATATTCCGGAATGGCGACTGTGCAGAAAATATTTTCAAAATTTATTGTCAAAATTTCAAGTAATAAGGATGGTGATAGATTCTCTCAAAATTAGCGAGAACGTAACAGTTCAGGTCGTATCTGAAATTGTCGTAAATTCTAGTCAATGTACTAAGCAAGTAATTGAGACATAAGAAATCATGGTTCTTGGGATTAGACCGTGTCAAATTGGAATTACTATCCGACGTTTCGCCTCCGATTGCACGAGGCATCTTCTGAATGAACCCGAAGAGATTCAGGCGGGCTTTTATACCCGACTTGTGCTCGTCGAGCCGTGACCGTGTGTTAAGATTGCTTTCCACGTGTGATGTAGACCGTAACCCGTGTCTCTATCGAAATTTTTTGTATGTTTAAATATTTCAATAGATTCTCTAACTTTTCGTTTATAAAAACCTGGAACCGATGCTAGAACCTTGGTCCTATTTTGTCTGTAATGCCATATATGTAGGGAAGAACAACACTACCTAATGGTGGCTCTTTATCATTCTCCTTTGGCGGAGTTGGTTTACTACATCTTTTAATTGAACGCGTAATATCTTCAGTGCAATAGCAATTGCTTCTGAGAGCTTCGGTCAGTTTCGATGTTTCCGATGTTAAAGAATCTTGATTAGAAATCGAAATAGCTCTGAATACTAGTGCGTTAATAACCGATTTCTTTTGTGCTGGATGGTGATGAGAATTTGCATTTAAGTATCTATTTGTATGCGTCGGTTTTCTATACACAGAATGTCCTAATGTACCATTTTCCTTCCTTTGAATACCTACATCTAGAAAGGGAATTATTCCATTAGATTCAATTTCCATCGTGAACTCGATATTATGATGTTGCTGATTAAGGTGGTCCAGAAATATGAGGAGATTATCCTGTCCATGAGGCGAAACAACAAAAGTATCATCTTCATATCTAAACCAGTGCTTCGGTTTTAGTGGAGCGGATATTAGAGCAATATCCTCAAAGGCTTTTATAAAGATATTCCCTATCACAAGTGATAGAGGAGATCCCATAGCTGCCCCTGAAGTTTGTTCATAAAAAGTTCCTTGAAAAATGAAATAAGTAGATGTAAGACAAGCTTCCACTAGGTCTGTTAAGTTCTTATCAAGATTATTATTATCTGGTATGTCTGATATAATCGAAATTGAGTCGTTGACAGGAACATTTGTGTAAAGTAATTCTACATTGAAACTGACCAAAATATCTTCGGGATCCGACTGGATTGTCTTAAATTTTTCCACGAAATGTGCAGAGTTTTTAATAAAAGAATTTGTTTTTCCAGTAAATGGATTAAGAAAATTTGAAAGATATTTACCTAGTTTGTATGTGGGCGAGTCTATTGCACTGACGATCGATCGAAGTGGTACGTTGTCCTTGTGCATCTTCGGAAGACCGTAGAACCTGGGAATCTTGGAGTTGCTTGGTTTTAATGATTTTTTCTCCGCTGGTGGTAAACTGGATGTGTTGATCAAATTGGTAATGCGTCTTTCTATTCTACTTGTGAAGTCTGCCTGCATAACCTTATAGGTGCTGTTGTCCAAAAGTTGAGTAACCTTTTCCACATATTCTGTTCTGTCCATGACGACTGTGGCGTTGCCTTTATCTGCTGGAAGTACCAGAATGTTTGCGTCTTCGTTTAAGATCTTCATTGCTGTTTTTTTGGTTGCGGAGAGGTTCGACTTCGGTGGTTTTGAGATTTTAATGATCTTCGCTGTCTCATATCTGACGTCATCGGCTTGTTCCACTGGTAATCTTCTGATTGCTGCTTCAACAGAAGATACTATGTCTTCTACGGGAATGCTACTCGGTGCTGTTGCGAAGTTTTGGCCCTTGGAAAGGTCGGAAAGTTCTGCTTCGGATAACGGCTTCGATGACAGGTTGATAACTGTGTTCTGCGGAAGTTTCACTGAATTTTTTCTGTTCAGGAGGGCTTCAAACTTCTTTTGTTGCTTAAGGGTAACTTTTTGATGGATTTTTTCTACCTGTGCGTTGGTAATGTTGTCCAAAGTTGTAAATGTAGTTCTTTCTAGTCTAGAAGCTAATTTCAGATGAATTTCTAATAGTTTCCGGGCATTTGTATCTAAATCACGACGTGTTGCCTTAATCCTTTCTCTAACTAATGCATTGCTTATAGGTGACTAGAGTTTTGCGAGATTATGGCAGAAAAGATCACAGAATTCCCAACTATCTGCGCCATATTTGTTTTAACGAAGAGGGCACCTTTTTCCTGAATGGAGAAGTCAACATTCATATTGTAGATATTGGTGTGATGAAAACCTTCATGTGTTTCGCAAAGAACATACCCAGTTTTCTCAAAAGATAAATGTTTGGGTGGATATTTTGGGTGATCATTTCATAGATTAATTTAATTTAAACGGCCCCACATATCTTCGAATGCTGCAGGATACATCAATCTATATACTGATGACTTTGGCATTACCTTTCAATAGTATGGTGCCCCGTCACATTATTAGAAACACTAGAAATTGCTCGGATGCATCCTATTCGACTGAGTGACCAGCTCGCTCGCCAGAACTAACACCCCTTGATTATTTTCTGTGAGGTTATTTGAAATGTCAAGTTTTCAAAATGGCTCCAGATTCTCTGGACGAACTACGCGAACGTATCATCAACGTATGTGCAGAAATAAAAGCCTGAAACCCTCCGTAATGTAAGAGGTGCATTTACATTTACAACATCTTTTAAAATAAAGCTTTGAGGTTTTTGTATTTCTGCTTTTTTCAGTTTTTTAATATTCGTTTTATCAGTTTCATATTAACTGTTATACTGTTTTAATAAAATATTTACAAACAAACATTATTACTGGTCATCATTCGAGAACTGCAGAATAAAAAGACTCTTAAAACGATGTATCACTCGACCCCCCTTCCATAAAAAAAAAGTTTCGAAACTGCACTCAATTATCTTCTTGACATTTAAAGCTGTCATTTTTTTTAATAGAGAATTTGCGGGCGGTTCAAAATTTAGACAGGGAGGCCAAGGATTTTTATGTCCTCACTAAATTATGTAAAAAAAATATATACAGGGTGACAAAGAACATAGGGTACACGCTCCAATTTGTTTACCTTTTCAGATATCGTTTTGAAACTTAGGTACGTTTTGAACATAATAAGATGCATATTTTGATAGATATTTGCATTATACATCACTTCCGGTTTAACCGGAAGTGACCTAAACCTTAATATATGAAATATATGAAAACCCTGTATATTTTTTTTCATAGTCGTATTCTGTACAAAATTCCCTGTCCAATGATGTTTCACAAGTTATATTTTTCTTCCAAAATGGCGGCACCAAAATGGTTTTCTGAAAAACGTTATATTCACCATAAAACATATAAAACAAAAGACAATGTCAAATTTCTGATGTGACCGGATAAAAATGAGACTTTTTAGGTTAGAAAAAGCATGAAAAGCATGTTATTTTGTTTTTCAAAATATTACGACTTTTCGAAAAAAAAATTAAAATTTCTACTTTTAATATAAATTTTCTGTTAAAATTTAAATTGGACCTTGTATATATTATTTATCCCTTTAATTTCTCGTACGTTTCCGATAATGTGCCACAAGTTAGCCTCTTGTCATTAAATTGCAACAATATTTCGAATTTTCCTCCGAGCTACATAATTTTTTATCGGGGAAACTACTAAACCAAAATTTACCACTTTTATTAGTTAAACTAAGTTAGATTAATTTACCCATCATTTTTAGTAGGCACTAACTAAGTATTCTATTTAGTGTCAACATGTATCAGATTTGTTAATAACATTATTAGATTCCAAATGGGAGGAAATACTATTTATTATTTTGTATCAAATACAATAGAAATGCCCTATTCTTTAAGAGTTAAAGAACTCAATGATAAGATATTAAAGCTGCCAATAAACCTGAAACCAGATAATAATGGCCGTATTATGCTATTTTGTTTTTCATAGCCTACTACTTTTTCTCAAAGTATGCGATTTAAGCTGCATTTACGTTAAATGATCGTAAGCAAACAAACTTACAATTAATATAAGCAAAAATTATTTTATAATGCTTATATTAATCAACTGTCACGTTTTTATAAAAATAAAATGGCCAGTTTACCAATTTCTATAACCTGGAATATTGCCATTAGAGTATTACAATCGCTAACAGTGCTTATACAGGTATGGGTATAAAATGGCCAACCTAAGCCTGGTCATTTAAGTTTAAATGTTATAAATAAATCTGATAGATGTTGACACTAAATAAAATATTTAGTTATTGTCTACTAAAAATGATGCGTAAATAAATCTAACATAATTTAACTAATAAAAATGGTAAATTTTCGTTTAGTAGTTTCCCGATAAAAAATTATGGATCTCGGAGGAAAAATCGAAATAATGTTGTAATTTAACGACAAAAGGATAATTTGTGGCACATATTATTGGAAATGTAATTTAAAGTGAAATTAAATGGATAAATAAAATATACAAGGGCCAATTTAAATTTTGGCAGAAAATTTACATTAAAAGTAATCATTTTATTTTCTTTTTCAAAAGTAATATTTTGAAAAAACATAATAACATGCTTTCATGCTTTTTCTAATCTAAAAAGTTTCATTTTAATCAGGTCACCTCAGAAGTTTGACACTATCTTTTGTTTTATATGTTATATGGTGAATATAACTTTTTTCAGAAAACCGGTTTTAGTGCCGCTATTTTGGAAGAAAAATATAACTTGTGATTAATCATTGGAAACGGAATTTTGCATGGAATACGATTATAACAAAAGTATACACACGGTTCCATTTAATATATTAAATTTTAGGTCACTTCCGGTTAAACCGGAAGTGCTGTATAATCCAATTATCCGTCAAAATATGCATTTACTAAACGTACCTGAGTTTCAAAGCGATATCTGAAAAGGTAAAAAAAATTATTGCGTGTACCCTATGTTCTGTGTCACCCGGTATATCTTTTGAGTTTGGAGGGGTGGGGTTAAAGGATCCATGGGCCCCCCCACTGGCTACGAGCATGAAACAAACAATTATAGCCGTATCAAACAAACAGCGAATAAGTCACGAAAATTTTCCATTTACGTTTTTTAAATTTTTCTTTCCGTCGGTCGCAGAGCGCGTTATGGAGTCTCGGGGACGAGGTAATTTCGTACTAACGCGAAAGGGTGATATGTTATTTGATTAATGTAGTGGAAACCATATAAGCTATTCAGACCGGGCCAAGTCAACCACTGTACGCTGATCGGATGAAGAACAGCATAAAAATTTGGCTCAGCCGAGAGGGCGTTTTTCGTTTTTACCGGTATTTGGGAAAGCTGTGTGTTTTACAGTTTTAACCACATTAAACAAGTATTTTTCTCTAATATCACTGGGAACAGCAAAAATGTTTCCGAGATCAAAATAGTAAAATATTACTTATTTTATTATACGAATTAACAATATGTCTTGCAAACATTTCAGTTGGGTCCGGTTTTATAGATCCATGCTTATTATGATAGTTTACCTACCTACCCCTTAATGTATGGGAAAAAACCTGGATTTATTATGCCAGTGTACTTTATAAAGGGTTAAATTCATATAACAAATCCTAAATTGTTAGTTCTATTTTCAACCACCGATCGAGAACTGTTCGTATTTGACAAATTAGAGAGTTTTAAGCAATGTCTCGCAAGTTTGTGTAAATAAGCCAGATCATTTTTTGTTATACAGGGTGATTCATGAGGAAATGTCAGTACTTTAGGTACATATTCAGGACCAAAAAATAATCATAAAAGTCTATACAAATAAGTGTCCGCAAGGCCTTAGTTCTCGAGATACAGGGTGTTAAAGTTTTTATTTAATTTTCCTATTTTTTAAATAAAATCTATGATAATGTAAATAAAGGAGTGAAAATTGATATACGGGGGTTATTTGATATGACAAATTCGAATCTAATATTAGTATTGCTCTTACTTGTAGAGGGCGCCACCTACACGTCTTTCTACTTCTTCGAACAATCACAACTTTTTGGTACAATTTTGTATTACATTTTTGAGCAAAACAAATTATTCCCTTAAAAGGTATACTTGTTAAAAGTGGATACGAGCAACCGTTTTCGAGATATTTGGATTTAAAACAGTTTCGGCGCATGTGATTTTTTTTATCAAATTCACATAAAGTATGCATGTATTGTAAAAAAACAGAAGTGTGCCTTGCCTGACAGAACAACTGTTGGTTGGTGTTCTCATCGTTTTTCCTGTTACTTAGCAATAGTAATGTCAGTTAATAATAAGACCAAATTTTGTCACTGTCAATTTCTGTTCATAACTTTTATTATCTGACAATAATCATTTAAGAAACTTTAGATCTAAATACGTCATTATGCCTGTTATATTCTCGCATCGTAAATATGCAGATATGATATTCGTCTATGGCTTTTGCAATGGGGTCGTTTTCTAGATAGAAGGGTGCCAGATAGAAGAGTTTTTCAACAAGTTTTCACTATTGCTGGAGAATCTGGGATGTTTCCAAATGCGAAAATTGTATCTGAAAGGGAATCGGGACCCAACATTGAAGTAGAAGAGGCTATACTCAATGCCGTCGAAAATGATCCAAGCATAAGCACTAGGCGGATTGCAGATACTTATCAAATTACACAATCGTCTGCTTGGAGAAATCTTCACATTAATTGTTTATACCCATTTCATTTACAACGGGTTCAACATTTGCAGGTGGATGATTTTGAGTTGAGAATGCAATTCTGTAACTGGATTAATGAAGATCGAAGGTTGTATAGGTATGTTTTGTTCACTGATGAAGCACAGTTCACGCGTAATGGTATAAATAATCTTTACAATGAACACCGGGGGTCCTATGAAAATCCTCACGCTACAGTAGAACATAATTTCCAATATAAATTTAGCATTAATGTGTGGTGTGGAATGTTAAATGGTCATTTAATTGGTTCATTTATAATCGACGGTAGTCTTACAGGAGAAAAATATTTAAACTTTCTTGAAAATCACGTCTATCTAAATCTATTAGAAGATGTTCCCCTTAATGGAAGACAAAACATGTATTTGCAGCATGATGGAGCCCCTGCACACTACAGTTTACTTGTAAGAGATTTTTTAAACCAAAACTTTCCAAACCGATGGATTGGTCGGGGAGGTCCGTTTAATTGGCCACCTAGATCGCTAGACCTTAATCCTTTGGATTATTGTCTTTGGGGATGGTTCAAATCACTGATATATTCCACTAAAGTAAATGCAAGAGAAGCATTATTGGATCGGATAACAAACGCAGCACATACACTAAGAAATGCGCCCAAATGTATACACAGAGCAACCCGAGCTATACACCATAGAGCTGACCTGTGCTTAGAAGCAAATGGTGGAATTTTTAAAAATTACAAAACGTAACCTAGATTTTATTAAAACCAACTTAATAATAACAATTTTAATAAAAATTAAATACCTTTTGTTTAGTTTATGTCTGAGGCACTGAATACACACCTCAAAAAAATGTGTTAGTCATTCATTTCAAAGCTTTTTTGCCAAGATGCGTTTAAACTTGGACAAAATAACAAACTCTTAAAATTTTGCGATAAAAAATTACATGCGCCGAAATTGTTTTAAATCCAAATATCTCGAAAACGGTTGCTCGTATCCACTTTTAACAGGTATACCTTTTTGACGTAGAAACGGCAAGGGAATAATTTGTTTTACTCAAAAATGTAATACAAGACTGCACCAAAAAGTTGTGATTGTACGAAGAAGTAGAAAGACATGTAGGTGGCGCCCCCTACAAGTAAGAGCAATACCAATATTAGATTCGAATTTGTCATACCAAAAAACGCCCGTATATCAATTTTCACTCCATTATTTACATTATCATAGATTTTATTTAAAAAATAGGAAAATTAAATAAAAACTTTAACACCCTGTATCTCGAGAACTAAGGCCTTACGGACACTTATTTATATAGACTTTTATTTTAATTTTTTGGTTCTGATTATGTACCTAAAGTATTGACATTTCCTCAAAAATCACCCTGTATATATAGTAAAATGGCTTTTGTGAAACAAAAACGTACTCTTAATAGAAAAGGCTTACTACTTGTATTTGGCTGCAAAGTTGGAGACCAGGATAAAAACTGGGCTCCCCATAATTGCTGTAACAAATGTGAGTCCAACATTCGCGGTTGGATAAGTTTTTTTTTCAAAAAGCATGAATTATTAACACTTCCTGCATTATTTATTTTAGAAACAGCCTGTTTGATGAGAAAACTTATAAACAGTTTCCCGGGAAGGCCACAACACTTATATCCCACCATGAACTCTAGACATGAAAAATTATCCCTATATTTGCACTTGACGAAAAAAAACCATAGAGTACCTCATTGAAAGACCTTTTTACTGCGTTAATGATTTTTATAATGAATAAGTCTCATTAAAATATTTTTTATTTGTTTGTTTACTTAAATTTTTTTGGGTGTCATGTTCCAGCTGCTAGCATAGAATTTGAAAATCAATTTATAGGGGAATGAACTGTCTGAGAGTCCAATAAAATTAATTATTTTGTTACGTGTTAGATGTAGTATACTTTAATTTCTATATTAGTTCGGTACACTTTTTGTTTAACTTCACTTATTTTGCTTGTATAACGATAACAAGATAGAGTTTAAGGTCGCGTAATTTTAATTTCAATGTCATCGAAATTATTCACGCATATGTATTGTTTATTTCTTTATTATTAAGTTCACCTAGATTCATTAACTGCTTTAGGGCAATGTTATGTCCTAACGAATTTTCTTTTTTCGTGATGGTTTTATAGCTATCATTACTTGGTATATTTACAATCTATGCATTTGCATTGACCTATCAAAACATCGTTTTTCCATTGTTTTGTTTTTATTTTCTTCTAAGGTAATTTTCGCTTTGTCCATAAAATTGTAACAATTTTCCTGTTTGTTTGTTTGTTTAGAGTGGAAAAAGGCTTAAGATGTCCTTCGCTGTTCCTATGATCTGCAGAGAACCGAAAGACCACGTTACTGACTGTTACTTTTGCTTGAGATTACCATCAAAAAAGGCCTTTGGGAGAAAAAAAGGACTGCGATACGGTAACCAAATTTACAATCCGCCATACGCCCGGTGCCTCATAGTGACGAATTGCCTGTACCTAATCCATTTGAGTAATATACCCTTGATTCTGATGATGATCAAATGGATCCAAATGGTAGTGCACCGGAAAATGTCGCCAGCCCATCAACCTCGCAAGACTCCGACTTCGTTTATGAACTTCCAAGTAAAAAATCTCACAAAATAAGTCAAAGTGATTTAATTGACCTTATAAGGTATTTAGAAGTGCCTAAGAAAAAAGCAAACTATTGGCTTCTCGCAACAATGGAATTTACTTCAAGATGAAGTAAAAGTTTCTGTGTACTGAGGCGGTCAGAAAAACCTTACGCCATTTTTTAACATGGAAAATAATTTGGTAGCCTGTAGGGACATTGAGGGATTAATGGCAGCTATAAATGATTCAAAAGATTGGAGACTTTTCGTTGATTCCTCACAAGTGAGACTTAAAGCTGTGTTACTCCATAATGGAAACAAGTTGCATTCAGTCCTAATTGGTCATGCAGTCCACATGAACGAAACGTATAGCAATTTAAAATTGTTACTGGAGACCATACAATAGGAAATATATATATGGCAAATTTGTGGGGATTTAAAAGCTGTGGCGATTTTGCTTGGAATGCAGCTAGGTTATACCAAACACTGCTTCTTCCTCTGCGATGGGACAGTCGAGCCCGATCGGATTACTACAGGAAGAAACTTTGGCCACCGAGAGAGTCTTTTGAGCCAGGAAAGAAAAATGTAACTAGCGCGCCTTTAGTTCTTCCTGAAAAGATTTGATAAAATTGGGACTTTGTGAAGGCCAAGGACAAAGAAGGCCGTGCTGTCAGTTATTTAAAAGAAAAGTTCGCTAGAATCGGTGAGGGTAAAATTAAAGAGGGAATATTTGTAGGTCCCTATTAGTGGCGGCTCTTCCCTAAGGTCATTTGGTCAACGACCCCCCAAAAATATTTTTGAAAATAAATTATTCGTTTGACGGTCCCTCCTAATAGTTGTAACATAACGCGAACCTTGGTAAAAGTTAAATACGCTACACTATTAGCCGCGGGCGGCGGTTTGAATGGTCTTGTTGCGTTCCTTGGGCATAATCTAATACGCTATACTAAGCTAGGCTGGGCAGTCCAAATTGCTCTGATTACCTTAAAGTTTGACGAAAGTACCCGAATATAGACAGATAGATAGAACGTGATAGCAAATGAAATATGAAATCGCGATTTGGGCGATCGATGAAGGCATCACGTCGGCATGCGGAAGTTCAATTGTTCAGAGGTCGCGCGGTCGATATACTAACTCGATATTGTCGTATATCGGACATTTTAATCAATGAAAATTGATTTATATACTGTTTTTTGTAATATATATTTTTTTATTTTTGTGATCCATGTGTGAGTTGGAAATATATAGGAAATACAATGTTGGTAGTGGCTAGGGCAAAAACATAAACAACTAATGCATACGAACTTAATTTTGCAAAAATAACCAATTTCAAGGTGGTCTATGTTTGAGTTGTGAATGTAGATAAAATAATATGTCGGTAGTGCAAAAAACTAAACAACTAAAGAGTGCTAACGAATTTAATTTTGAGAAAATAACCGAATTCGAGGTAAGTGGTCGCAATTTGCCAGAACTTAGTATACGACAAACTAGTAAAGATAAAAATAAAGAGGTTCATCGAAACTTTCGCAAAAGTATGTACGATTTAGCTAACTGGATATGTGGTTGTGAAGTCTCTAACTCATTTTACTGTTATGTTTGTTTGTTGTTTTCTAAGGACTCCTCGGACTCATTATGGTGCAAAACCGGTGTTAAAGACTTAAAACACTTAAAAGAAAAAATAAAAAAACATGTGTTTTCTGCAAATTACTCAGCTAGACACAGCTTATAGAAAATCCTTTAGAGACTTTAATGAAAATGTATCCAAAAATAGTTATATTTTAAACAAAATTATAGATTGTGTAAAATTTTGTCGGGTATTCGAGCTGGCACTACGTGACCATGATGAAACGTCTGAAAATCCAGGGGTTCTTCGAGGGCTTATAAATTTTGTTCAGGAGTTGGGCCAAGATAGACTTTCCGCTTTAGTAATGTTAAGTATCGAGAAATCGTTTATAAAAAGAATGTGCGTGCAATTCTAACGAACGTGTCATTCAGCATTTTTCCAATTCTAAAGAACGAAGAGTAGACCTGAACTTTAAGAGAATTTAAAGCTCAAGTTAAAGAAAAGATATTTATTTTTATTTTTAGTATGCCTATTTTTAAATTTGTTATTGTCCTCCCAATATAATTCACCACAAACCGCCACCCATAGAAGATACGCGATTCGATTCCATACTTGAAGGCAAGGAGAAAGACGCTTGGAATGGAAACAATTTTTTGCGAAATATAAAAGCAGAAAACTATAAAGACTTGATTGCCCAAGTTCTTTTGTATTACTAAAACCTAGGTTGCGATATGTCGTTGAAAATTCATTTCTTGAATTCTCCTCTGGATTACTCTCCCGAAAATTGTCGTGTTATAAGTGACGAGTCAGTGAGAGTTTCCACCAGGATATTTCAAACATAGAAAGAAGGTTTCAAGGAAAATTAAACTGTGAGATGTTAGGCGACTAGATCGATGGACTATTACGAGAGATGACTCAGAGGCTGCTTTCAGAAAGCAGGCTAAGAAGCGCAAAATGAATATCTAAACTTTGAATTCAGTGATAAAAATGTGCTATTTAATTGTTTTTGTTTAATCAACGATGTATTGTTATCTGTATTTTTGTTGTATGTTTAATGTATATGTCTATAAATTAAAATTTTTGTAACAAATCATTCAGATTTTTTTTCGAGCCAACTAAATTAAAAATAAAAATATTTTTTAGTTATTTGGGTGTAGTTGAATCCAAAAAAGTTGGTTTTGTTCAATAAACAAAAAAAAGTTGAAATTTGTTCCCCGGTGAGTTGCTTGTCATCTGTAAAGATAACGCATGTCCCAAGTGTCTTTGGACAAAATTCCGAAAATATACCATAATGTTACATTTTAAGTTGGCGTTGACAGTTCGATTTTAAAACTCTGTTGCATTGTAATGCCGTATAAATTGAGTTTTTTCCTGGTCCCGTACTATCAGTAAGATGAATGACTCACTATATTTGCCTTTTCATCCTAACTTATTTATTGAATTATTCTTGGCTGCTCAGCCTAAGGCATTTCTTGGATCTTCAACGTTACAGGTATAGGATTAATTAGCATACGAAATCTAATTAAGTGGCATTATAGTTTATGTATTGTTTTCAGCTTCAGTGCGGGAAGTATTCACTTTCGCTTGGACGTTCAATCAAATTAAGCCTGGGTTATAGATTGAAAAAGTTTGCGTCTTGCATAGTCCGTTTGAGCTAAGTGTTCAGTGCAGTGCAATTTTGTCTTGCTCGTTTTTCAGTTTATGTGCGTTTTTTTAATTTGCTGAGTATGAATAATCAAAATCATAATAATCATGCCTAGTAAAGACAAGGCATTGTGGGTATATTAATGTGTGCCGCAGCTGTAAGTTGTTGAAGAGAAGACGGCAAAGCAGATCGCGAATTCGGCTTGTTAATTGTAGTGGAAATACTTATAACTCCTACCAGTATTTTCTTAAAATTAAAGACAATGACCCCAAGCAGTCAAATTTATTACGAAGGATGAACGTTTTAAAAGGCCCTCTAAAACCCAGCAATTTCATTGGTTGCAGCTTAACGCAAACGTCGTCTTTTCGAAGTAAACTTCAAAGACAGCGCAAACGGCGACGTAAGACGCAAACGTTTTCAATCTATAACCCAGGCTTTATACAAAAATATATTATTGCTTTGTTACGCAAACAGTAAAAAAAATGACTATTTGATTCTAAGAACAATCAATTTCATATTTTACGTCAATATATTAAGTTTATTAAGTGCCTATGTGTTATCTTATTATTTTGTTTATATTTAAAATGATAAAGAACTCATCCTAATAATAACACTTGATTATAATCGAGCTTGTTGTGTACAACATAAAAATCAATAACTCGTAGTGATATCAATTATTCTCTAATTATTTAAGTACGTCATAGAGATTGTCGAATGCATGGAAAAATGATTCCATCTTCTTCATCTGTCAATGAATATTAGAATAAAAATTTTTAGGTGACAATGACGTCAATAAGCATTCTCTTAAGCTTTCAATTCAAAGAAACAGGGTCATTTATAGAAACAATAGAACGCCCTGTATATAGGTCTTTCTACACTGATTATCATGAAATCTGTAAAACCGTAAAAATGTTAGACAATTTGGTAAAAGTAATTATCTAATATTATATCAAATATTAAATACAATGATGCGATGGTAAACGCATCCAGCATCCGCATTTGAGATATTTCTCTTGACTTGAAATGTCATTTGGATAATATTAACTATAGTTTCCGATTGGGTTGTCCTAGAAACTCATATTTAGGAAAAAAATAATAGCAATTTTCTTCAAGGTATCCTCACACTACAAAAAATGAAGTTTTACAATATTTCTTGCAGTTTTTTCAACTCCTTTTTTTAACTTTTTAATTTTTTGAAACTTTTTTAACTAACTCCACCAATGACGGCTTCTCAGAGGCGGCAGGGTCGGCCGGGCCATACAAGAATATATACAGGAAATATTCACATTTTAAAAAAGTAGGTAAATATTTTTAAAAATAATTTTGCAAACATCCTAAAAAGGCACAAAACTAATTTATTATTTCCTGGGCATATAGCAAAATAGGTTAATATTTCTACTATCATTGCTTGACTAACATACAAATAATGCCATTAGCAGCAGTCCGTGGGTCACCGTCCACAGATATTCTAATATATTTATTATAGACGGTGGCTCGGCCAGCCGATTCCATCATCTCACATGCTAGACTTCAGCTACTAATTCACGAGGTACGTAGTACGTTCGCATACATCCCATTGCTATTACGTTCGTAGTAGCTTATTATAATTATTATAAAATGATACTACTAGTTTTCAAATTAATTTGTCAGTTCTTTACATTAGTCATGACTAATGATGGTTAATATATTATATTAGTAATTTTCACTTCATGTTCCGTGTGTAAATGTGGCGTGAATATTTTAAAATATCATTTTCAATTTGTTTTATAAGTCGGCCGACCGCATCGTGGTTCTTGCTGGACAATATACTTTTTTGGTTGTGTATGAAGCTTTCACTTTGGCATCTATTTTATTTTCCTCTTGAGGCAAGATACATTGAAATATCAAAAAATTAAATTGACTGACTAGAGCGTTTTACTAACATTTTTTTCTTATTTATTAAACGTATACTCTAGCCTAGATCTGCTATATACAGATTGGTGCCTACCTAATTACACAGGCCAACACACATTTTGGTGCCTGCGATTTTTTAACTGTTCCTGGGTAATTTTTGGATGCAGAATGTAAAAAAGTTCTCAGATTTTGTCTATCGGATCTAGTTTTTTTTTTCTTTTAAATTGTGTATATATTTTACGTTACACCTGTTATAATATAATATTACTACTGCCAGTTAAAAAACAAAGATACATGGATTTAAGTATTTATTGGAAAAACTTAACTTACCTAATTACATTAGTCACTAATCATATAAAAATTTTCTTTTATACGACTTTCTACAATGGAGTTTACTAGGGCAGTGTCGCTGAAGGCTCCAGCAGTAGTCCGCCATCATGTGGCTATCCCATCGTCCTTGATAACGATCTTCCATAGTTTTAATATCCTGATTGAATCTTTCCCCCTGTTCTTCACTACAGTCACCTAAGTTTTCTGGAAAAAGATCTAGGTGGCTGTGGAGGTAGTGAACTTTTATACTCATGCTCTATTAAAATTTGAAAGCATAGTTTCCACTAATTCTACTTAATTCTCTGCTTTATGATTGCCAAGAAAATTTTGTACTACTTGAACAAATGAACACCAAGCGTTAGATTCAGTCTCGTTCATTGATGTGGTGAATTGTGGATCTTTAACAAGTTGCCTTATTTGAGGACCATCAAATATACCAGCTTTTAGTTTTTCTGTGCTAATGCCAGGAAATTTACGTGACAAATATCCAAAACAATTTCCATCTCGATTTAAAGCATTCACAAATTGCTTCATTAGGCCTAGCTTGATATGCAAGGGCGGAAGTAAGATTTTTTCTCTTGAAACCAAAGGTTCGTTGATCACGTTTTGTTTTCCTTAAATCATGATATATCTTGAAGGCCAATTTTTGTTAACCCAGTGCTCATTTTTAGCTCTGCTGTCCCAAAGGCACAAAAAACAAGGATATTTTGTATAACCACTCTGCTGTCCAAGGAGGAAGTTAACCATTTTTAAATCAACACAAATTGCCCACTGATGTTCTTCGTATTTAATTTTTCTCAAAACTAATGCAATTGTTTCATATTGATTCTTCCTTCATGGTAGTAGAATGACCAATATGAACTGAGCCATATTTGTTACCGTTATGTAAAAGAACACATTTTAAACTACAGTTTACTGTCAATAAAAAGGCGCCAATCATCTAGAGTGTATTCAGGCAAACCCATTTTTTCTAGGAGCCCTTTTATATTGTTATATAATACCAAGTCATTTTCTTGAGCGAAAAAAGGCAGCAGATCCTTATCTCTTTTACGATAAAATGTAATATTAGTACCTGGACAAAGTAGATTTTTTTCTTTTAATCTGAATGCAAGTAATTCAGCGGATTCCTTTGAGAGATTCAAGTCTCTTATAAGATCGTTTAGTTCTTCTTGATTGAAACACTGCGGAGTTGCTAAATCTGCTTCAAATTCGCTGTCGTTTTCTGATTAAATTCTTTGAACTTCGTCAGACGTTGATGTTTCTGTATCATCTTCTGTCAGTTCGGGTAGACTGCTGAATGATGGAACGGGTATTTCTTCCGAATGCGTTACAGGCCTTCTTGCAGAATCTAGATCAGGATATGTCCATTTGTGTCTATTGTTTCTATTTATGCCTTTAATATTAACGAGACAAAAATAGCAGACGTCATGATGGTTTCGTATTTCTCTCCAAACCATTGGTACACCAAACTTTAGGCACTTCCTCTTTCCAGTTCGCAAATGATCAACACATGTTTTACATATAAAATGTGGGGCCCAAGATTTATCTTGATCTCCTAAATGAACGCCAAAATAGGCAAGATAAGCCCTTTTCACAAAGTCAGAAATCGTTTTTCTGCTCTCTTTCAATGTGTATTCACCACACACATAACAAAAAACATCGGGATGATTTATACAGGTACGTCTGCTACAAAACGACCAAAATTTACACAAAATGATAGCACAACTTTACTTGGGAAAACTCAGTAATATACTAAATCGAGTACAGCCAAGCAGGTATAGAAGTATTCGGTTATAGGCAATTACAGGTTTAAAAGTAATTAAGAGCACTGTATTGAGTTGTTCCTAATATAGGAACGTTGGGTCAGGGACAATTCCAGGTATCCATTTGGTTAATTAGATTCTGGGAAATTTCTATTTTGGCGATTAAGTACATATTTATTTCTTTATTTGTTGTCCTTTATCAGAAAAAATATATCAGTTAACCTGTAACCAGTATCTCAAAAACTAGAGCTGATAGAAAAAATGTGGTGACATTTTTGGAATCAGCACATTAAAAACATCTAAAATCAGATGTTAGATTTCCGGCACCAAATTTTTGTTTTCATTTTGTTACCCTGTATTATCATTGAAGAAATAAACGGAAAATAATAAGACAAGTATTTGACCATATTTGGACGCGCCACCAATTAACACCACATTGGCCTCAAAGGAGATTTTAAGAAACCTTTCTAGAATGGGAGGTTAATAAAAAAAGTTTGTTAATATATTTTATTGTAAATGGTATGAGAACAACATAAATACCCGTATTTTGTATCATACTTGTTGTGGCATAAGTGAAAAAAAAACAGCTGAGGTACATCTTTTGGGGATTGCAAACACTGTCCAATCTTTTTATGTGTATTGAGGATTGTACGTATGTAATCATCCAATTTTGTCTGAAATGCCATGTATGTAGGGAAGATTCGAGAAGTTGGATTACAATATTTGAACGCGTAATATCCACATAGCAATAGTCAAGTCCTCGAAAGGAGAACGATAAGAAGCAACCGTTCGGTACTGCTATTCTTGAATACATTGCACTACAGACAAAACAGAACGATTACTTCGGCTGTCCAACATATGTATATACAATCTTCAATACACCTATATACAAGAAGATTGGATAATGCTTGCGATGTATGTGGGAGAAAGACGTCTCTCAATATCCACAAGATTCAAGGAACATGGATTTTGTATTAAAAAGAAACAAATTGTTCAATCTGCTGTAGCTGAACATCAGCTATCCAGTGGACAAATAATAAATCTAAAGGAAACCAAGGTTCTAGCGTCGGTGCCAGGATTTTATAAAGGAAAATTAGATAATCTATCGAAATTTTCAAACATACAAATCATACGAGTTACGGTCTACATCACACGTGGTAAGCGATCTTAACACAGGGTCACTGTTCCGCGAGCACAAATAGGATATGAAAGCCCGGCAGAATCAAGCTCATTTAATACACATAACACTCACAATATAATGGAAACTGCCATGCTTCGAGTTGTTGTAAAGTTCGCAGCGATATACCTCGGGTCGTTACAAAAGTTACGAGATCTTTAACTTTTTTCCTACAGTTAACTGTACAAACCGAAGGCAGCGATCACGCCATTTTTAGATTTGATGGTCCTAAAGAAAAAACGGCCTTCATTTATGTATCACCCTCTAACTTTGTAGTGTAATAATTTTTTGACAACACATGGCAAATAAAAACGACCAAACCTGGGAAATTTATACGCAGATATTTTTTTTAAATCGAAAGTTTTCTGTTTTCAAATGCGACCTATAAAATCAAATCTATTTTTTAAAAATGGGATTAAAAAAAATATATTTATGTCGTTTTCCTAAGTTTCGTCCTTCTTACTGACCCTGGATTAGTTATCATTTGGTAATAAAATAATACACTTCAAAGATACAGGGTGACACATAAATGAAGCCCGTTTTTCCTTTAGGTCCACCAAATGTCTCACTGCAAATAGAAAAAATCACATACTCCATAAAAAAATAAATACTCATTTTCCATGAAACCTTGACTGTTTTATTTCAAAACTATAATTTGATCTCATAATAAAAAATTAGAAGTCTTTTTAAATGTATATAAGTAATGGTCATGTACTTCATTAATAAAAATGTTATCTGATACAATAAATGCTCTAGGCATTATCAATTTTTAACTTTAAATATAATTCATTACATTATAAAAAAAATATCTTGTGTTTTATTTACCATTGTATATTATCATATCTATTGCTATTATCATTATTTTTAAACCTATATTTTGTAAATTTTCATTACAGATTGATGAAACTGTTGAACAAAACTAAAATTTATTTATTTACAAATACGTACTTACAGAATAAACAAGTGAACTACAAATAGTACAAGATACAAACTATAAAATCTAATATAACCACAAAAAAAAGAACAAAAGAAAGAAATGTTATAAATAAATGACATTAATACGTCTCAGCTTTGTTTTGTTTTAACTCCAAAATTAATTATAATGTACAAATATATAACAGTGGCGGCTCGTCAGGGTAGGCCTCTGAGGCCGCGCCTCACCCCCAAAATAAAGGAAAAGAGAATTTTTTTATATAACTTTTTATCTATTACCAATTAGAAATATACTTTTTAACAGTTTTACAACATAATAACATTAAAAAAAAAAACAAAATATAATCCCATAATAAATATTTTAGAAAATAAATTCTGACCACATCAAAAAACCGACCGTACAATCCGTGCAAACCCATTCCTAAAGAAAGTGCTCTCGAATGAGGCGAAATAATTTTAGCTTGGAAAGTTTCGACTTCTGACCTATTTATCAACGGCCGGTGCCGATGCCGGCGAGTCACCTGATTACGACAGAGCGGGATGGCGATTGCCGATGCACGCGTTTTCTATTGCATTCTTGAGGCGATAAATCTGTAGCTTGGATATGCTTTTATTGGTTATTTAATTCACATGACTAGCGAAATATTCCAACGGCTTCTTTTTACGTGGTGCGTGCGGCTGAGAAAGAAATAGGAAATAGATTGCGATAATCGCTGATTGAGGGCGTTCTGTCTTTTAAGGTGAATAAATACGCGTGAGTAAGTTTTTGTTTTGTTTTGATTTGGTAAGTTGGACCGTTCCATTTTTTGTATTTGCTTTTTGCTTTTGAAATGAATCCTATTCACGATATTATTGCTTCATTAATTGAAACGCCTTTTTTAAGAAGAAGCGAAACTGAAAAGAAACAGATATTAGGTAGCCGTCCGACGCCGAAAATTTTAGCAATATTTAACGATAAGAGACAAGGTAAAAAATATTCAAGAACTTTTCAAATATCTTGGTACGAAACTTATAGGTGGCTATGCGGAAGTATTTATAAAAAAGCTTATATTGTTGGCCTTGTATTTTATTAGGTTGCGTCAAAAATAATTGAAGTTCAGGGGGCGGATATTCGGATTTAAAAAATTTTTCACGAGCAGTAAAATCGCATGAAAGTTCAAGAGAGCATATTAAAAATTCGGTAGCACTTACAAGACTGGAGCAAAATAGGGCGACTATTGCGGATGCACTACAAGAAAATGCAAGTCTTAATAAAATTGTTTATAATGAAAATGTTCGAAAAAACCGTTTATTATTAAATTATTTAATTGATGTTACTATTACTTTGGGTAAACAGGACTTGGCATTTCGAGGTCATAATGAAACAACAGATTCTTTTAACCGTGGCAATTTTAAGGAAATATTTGCATGCTTAATAAAAAGAAATGCCAAACTTACTGAACATTGTGCTAAATTTAGTAATATTTTTACGGGACAATCTAAGACTATACAAAATGAACTAATTGGTTGAATACATGACTATATTCAAGAATATATAAAAAAAGAAATCAATGACACTGATTGTTGTTTTTTTGGCGTAATTGCGGATGATAGTACTGATATAACAGAAAAATCACAGTGTTCGATAACAGTTAGGTATGTGACCAACGGATCTTCAAAAGAAAGATTTTTAGGATTTTTTGACGTTAGCGATAATAGAACAGCAGAGAGCCTTTTTCATTTAATACAAAACAGCTTAGAGCCTTATGACTTTAAAAATAAATTGGTCGCGCAGTGTTACGATGGGGCTAGTGTTATGGCAGGTGAAATAAATGGGCTTCAAACAAAAGTTAGATCTATTGCTCCTTTAGCTATGTTTACTCATTGTTACGCCCACAGATTAAATCTAGTTTTACAACAGGGAACAAAACTGATTACCCAAAGTCGTATATTTTTTGCCACTTTACCAATACCAAATTATTTCCACCAATCACCAAAACGGTCTTTTGTGCTTAATCAGATAGTAGGTAAAAGAATTCCGCGAGCTGTAGAAACGCGATGGTATACACGGTCTAAAATTTTAAACTTAGTGGCTAATGAATGGGACAATTTAATTATAGTATTTGAAACTATTATTAATGACTTAAGTTCTGGAACAGAATCTATTAATGGTGCAAAAGGATTTCTAAAGCATTTTAATGATTTCGAATTTTGCCTTTTAACGCATATTTATAAACAAATTTTTAGTTGCACTGATGTACTGTTTCAAATATTACAGTTAAAGCATTTAGATATAAATTACTGCATTTCGCAAATAAACCTTGCCAAGCAACGAATTATTGAATTTAGAAACGAGGACCATTTCAAAGAACTTTTCAATATTGCTAAAAAAGCCACTATTCTGCCAACTAACACACGTCGAGGGCAATGTTCTAGCGACTTTGATATTTTTACTAAATATAAAATATTATATTTCGAAATAATAGATTGTATAATTCTTCAATTAGGGACGCGGTTTGAAAATTTAAATAATTTAAATTTCTTTGCTTTAGTCGATTGCACAAAATATTCGGAATATGTTAAATGCTTTCCAGACGACTTATTAAATAATTTATTAAAAAATTATCCAAACATTTTTGACAGAGATAGATTAAAGAATGAGCTTTCTGTATTGTATAGGGATGAACAATTTTCAAATTTAGATGTCGAAAAAAGTCTAGCTTTGTTATTTAAAGATTTTAAAGCAATTTTTGCGGAAGCATATAAGCTTTTTAATTTAGTTTTAACTATTCCCGCAACAAGTGTATCGGCCGAACGAAATTTTTCATGTCTTAAACGGATCAAAACCTACCTAAGAAACACAATGACACAAGAACGGCTTTCGGGTTTAGCAATGATGTCAATAGAGCAGGAATTACTGTCAGAACTTAGTGAAGACCAAAACTTTTACGACCAAATTATAGATAAATTTGCAACCTTAAAAGACAGACGTATAGATTTAATGTAGAAAAAGTAGTTTTTTTATCTTATTTCATACAACTATTTATTTTAAGTTTTAATAAACTAAATTATGTTTTTATTATCGCAATCACCGCTATATTTTAGTGATAGGTGTACATATTTTACTTGTTTTATTTACTTTTTATTTACTTTTTTTAGAGTTTATTTTTTTAGTTTTTAATGGTTTAGTAGGGCTATTGGCGATGACCTCCATTAAAAAAAAAAGGTCAACGCGTCGCAGAATAATACCTCATGGGTGACGTGGAAATTTATTCACATTTAAACAAAATTAACCTCATGTAGCCTCACCCTTCAATATACTCACGAGCCGCCACTGATATATAATTGTTATTTTTGAGAAATATAAAGTAATTAAGAACAAAATTCTTTTCTCTGAATTAATCTTTGCTAAATGTCTTATGGTTATGAGCTCCCTTATAGTACATTCCCATATATACTATCATACATAATATAATTACAGATTCAACTTTAAATAAACGAGAAAATATAACAATATTGATAATAATATATCCTACTGGATGGATTTTAGATTTTCTACAGGGAAGGAGCTTCCAAGTCCGAATCAATAGATGTCTGTCGGAGAGCTATGATGTATTGAGCAGAGAACCCCAAGGCTCTATTTTGGGACTACTGCTGTTCATAATATATATATCTCGGACATATCTGAAAATATAAAATACATAAATATATAATAAGATATATATGCAAACACATTATTTTTAATATTTTCAGGAAATGCAAAAAACAACTTTTTCATGTAAATGTATCTTACACATCCAAAAGAGGATTGTTTAAAAAATATTCTGTTGCATTAAATGTAGTATCTTGATCTAGAAAAGACCAGGACAGACTTATTGTTAGCCGAACCAACTCAACAAACAGTCAATAAATTTTTAAGTTACATTTTATACCATCCGCATGTTATATGTAATTTTCCTATTAAGTAAAGAGTCAAGGGAAGGAGAAAGTGAATTTATCATTCTCAAGATTTTTGGCTCGATTTTAAAAAACCTTTGTGGTATATAAAAACAAATTTACTTTCTTTTGTGAAGTCCAATAATCCTAAAAAAAAAACATTATTATAGCTCTAGCAGACCTCACGATCCCATGTATTATGTGCGATATACAATACCCTAAATGTAATGCACGAATTGCATTGAACTTTGAGTGTCAAATAAACACAATATTTAAAAATAATGACAATTCAAAAAAAAGCTTCTTACATTCTTTGAGGGTAAACAAGTCTCTGGAAGTTCCCAGTTTTGGGCTAGCTGATGTATTTAAACGAATATTAAAGGCCAGTGTTAGTAAAATTATTTAGTTGTATACAGTTTGTACTTGTTTTTTGTTATTAACTATCTCCTACTAATTTTCCTGAGGTCTGACCTCAAAAAAAGTTCTTCTTCCTGAAGTAATACAAAGTACACGATTAAACACCTTGAGGTCAACGCTATTTTGTAAAATTCTCAGTAAAAGCAAATAGTTTATTGACGTCGCGCAAACGGTGAGCTATATTGTATTTGATCTTTTTTGTTGTATTCCCTATATATAGAGCATTTCCTAGTATCCAGTATGTAAATATTGCCAAATAAATAATATTCTCATGAAACATCAAGTTAATATTGGTCTCTGTGAGTCATTTTAAAACACTCGTTACAATAACATGTAGAAATTCAGTTCTATTTTTATTCGGATAACAAAATGTTTTGCTTTTATCTAAAACTACACCGGATTTAGGTAATAACACTTCTTGGGTACTTCAGGATTGTTAAATTATTTTTATCTTTAAGATAAAAATATTTTTTTTTATATAAAAAAGGTTACTAGTGACCCGTTACGGACATGCCATCATGAATAAATTCGTTGTTGTATTAGTGGCTTTTGCAGCTGCCGTGGCAGCTGTATCGGCTTCACCCAGTAATCCTCTAAAAGCAAGTTGTACGGTAACGTCATACGATGCCGTCGCTGCAGCGGTGTCAAGTTGTACCAACATAGTCCTACAAGATTTCACTGTTCCAGCTTCGACCACTTTAGCTCTCAGCCTGCAGACTGGTTCAACCTTGACATTCTCGGGTACTCTTAAATGGGAATACGCTGAATGGGATGGTCCTCTAGTCGAAATTAAAGGAAGTAAAGTAACTGTAACTGGCGATGGAGCAGTTTTAGATGGTAGAGGTAAGTGTTTATGTGGATTTCCTAAAGTAACGATGTTTATATAATTATCTTAGAATTTTGTTCAGTAAATGAAAACACTTGTTTAAATGTTCCACTTTACTCAAAACATCGGTAAATTTGCTTTTCGTGGAACTTCCCTCGTTATGAATCGTTCCTTTTATTGAGAATAGTGATGTGTGACCCAATTTAGTCCGGTACACGGTTATTTAGTAACAAATATATTTTATCTTTTCAGAATTCGTACCAGTTTAATTTAAAAACAATTATTTGGCCGCCATATTGTTTTGCTATCTTGAATTCGTATCACAACTTACCAGTTTATCTCTATATCACACTTAATGCTTGCCCAAAATTTGAAATTAATCTAATGAGTAATTTTTTTCAGGCCGATGTTTTTAAATATTTTATTAGATTGCCATTTTCTTTTGTTATCTTATATTCAGACCAATCGACCCTTTGCAAATAATAAGAACTCTTATAGAAAAAACCACAGAATACAATGTACCAATACATCTAGCCTTTATAGACTTCCAAAAGGCGTTTGATACAGTCGAGATTGGTAACATACTGATGGCCATGGACCGTGCACGAATCGACACTAGATATAGTACACTTATCGAAAATATCTGCCATAATGCTTCTCTTCATATCAAAATAGACGAGGAAACAAGAACGAACAAAATCAGAGAGGCGTTTGTCAAGGGGACACGATATCGCCAAAACTATTTGCTCTGGTACTCGAAGACATCTTTAAGAAACTACCATGGGAAGATAAAGGAATTAAAATTGACGGAGTATATCTTAACAACCTCCAATTTGCAGAGAATTAGAAATAATGCTTCAACAACTAAGCGATGAGTCAAAACAGGTTGGCCTCAGAATGAATTATTCCAAAACAAAAATAATGAGCCCAGAAAACACACATATATTGATTGAGGATGAGGACATTGAAAACATCAGGGAATACAATTATTTGGGCCATACAATCACTTTGGAAAGGAAAACCAGTACAGGGAAATTACCAAACGAATACAGCTTTCCTGGGCAGCAAAAACTCCAACAAACTGAGAATAATGCAGAGATCAATGGAAAGATCAGTGTTGGGGGTGTCTCTGAGGGAGAGAATCAGAAACGAAGAGATCGGACGAAGAACAGGGGTTACAGACGTCATTAGGAGGATTGCTGAACTCAAATGGCAATGGACGGGGCACATCGCAAGACAACAGTATGAAAGATGGCCACTACGAATCATACAATGGCGAACAAGAGAGGCTAAACGTAGTAAAGGTAGACCCCAGATGAGATGGATAGACGATATCAAGAAAACAGTAGGCAGAGACTGGCATCAGAAAGCACAAGACAGAAAACAGTGGAAAGAATTAGGAAAGGCCTATGTCCAGGAGTGAATGAATTAAAAGGCTGGAGAAGAAGAAGAAGAAATTTAGACCAAATTTTTTGCCAGTTTATTCCTATGTTACACTTAGTTTTTTAGTAATACATTTTTACATTCATTCACCGTCACTAAACCGCCATCTTGTTCCGGCATATTGGACTTTTATCAAACTAGTATTAGTTCCCATTGGACTCTGAAGAGTAGTTTTTAAGCTACGCCGCGAACTGACAGACAGAGAGAGAGACCCACGGAATTAATAAAAATATTTTTTGGCATCTAGGGACACTAAAACCTGAAAATATGTAAAACCTGAGAAGGTGATTTTTTACGATTGTAAAATATTTTATTTGACGGCCATTTTGTTCGTTATCTTAAATTAAAACCACAATTTTACTAGTTAATCTCTATACTACAATTAGTTATGGCATACAATTTGAAATCCGTCCATTCAGTAGTTTTTTCTGGCTGAATTTTTACATATTTTATTAAACTGCCATTTTGTTCTGCCATCTTGGATTCATACTTAAATTTTACTAGTTGATTCTTACATAATACTTGATTTTTATGTAAAATTTGAGATAAATTGAATAAGTAGTTTTTTAGTAATATTTTCTTTAACATTTTACTAGGCCGGCATTTTGTTTTGCCACATTGGATTTATATCAAAATGTTACCAGATTATCCTCATATGACCTCTAATTTTTAACGAAAATTTATAGTCAATCGGGTAAGTAGTTAAGTAACAGAAACAAATGAACGTCGCAGAGCTGTTAAAAATTGGCAACGTTGGTATTTTTTAAAGGAATACACTGTATATTACGCCATATTTGAATCTTACGGGGCGTTCTAGACATATTTGGTATAACATACTCCAAGTCTATCTATCTCAATCTACAGAAACCAAACAATGCAACCTTCAGCAAAACAATTCGAATGTTCTTAATGTCATTCGATAGCTTATAAAAAACTAAGATAGGATCATGTAAACCGTTTTGCACTAGGCCATATCGTTTGGGGTCTGTTGCACGTCAAAGAGGGAAAACTGTCATGTTTGAAATGTTTCAGAATCGGAGATAGATAGATCTGGGGTATGTATATCAAATGTGACTAGAATTACCCATAGAATCCAAATATGGTATAATATACAGAGTGTTCCATTTTTCAAAAAAACCAAAGTTGTCACTTTTTAACAGCTTTGCGACGTTCATTTGTTTTTTTTCTTAGCAAATTCTTACGATTTAAGAGAAACTTTACAACATTTGTATTTGAGCTTATTTTCTATTATAATAAAACCTCCAGAGATTGTCAAAATATGAGGAACTACCCTGTACATAACGTATGGGACAAATTCATTATTTATTAACCCAGCAGGGGAACACCCTGTTATTTTTGGTGGCGTATTTTTTGTCTTCGAATTACTGTACACAGGTGTCCGAAAAATGAATGCCTGTGAAATGTTTGATTTTTTTTATAGTACACCCTGTATATTTTCTTTGACAATATATTGTCACATTATCCCGAATAACTCCAGAACCCGCAAAAAGCTGCTGTTGGTTTTTTTGAGTGTGACTAATGTATTGCTGACCTATAAATTAACATAACGAGGCGTGGGGAGACGTAGGTAACTGTTAAAAGTTTCGTCAAATTTAAAGTTTAAGTTTTTTCTCCTCACCTCCTTTTCTAAAAATGCATGCAGATATTTTTCTATGGAATCAGAAAATTTCAGTTGTAAAATCTACATGAGATAAGCTTTCCAAAAATGTATAATAGTGCGTATCTGTTTACAAAATTCCACATAGTTATTTCCCTAACAAGTTTTGAAAGCGATATTTTTCCGCACCTGACGGCAGTTGACCGAACGACGCGCGAAGCGGAGTTACAAAAATTATTGAGCTTTTTACAAAAAAAATACTTTGCGAGTATTTCACCTTATTGAGTGTTTTAGATAAGATATTCATTAATTTAACAAATCGCGCAGAAAAGTTACATTTCAGTGCTAATAGTCCTGAAAAGTTACTTTTCCCCGCGATTTATTTTCGTCCAGAAAAATCTCTTTTCCGCCCGATCGTAGGAAAAGATAAAATAACATATAAAAGGACTTGCATTGAGGAAATTAAATGTGTTAGTAATATTTTGTTAAACACTTGGTACACACATTAGGTACTGTCCGTATTACTAAATTTATAATTTTACGTTATGCCCGTATAAGTCAAATTTTGAATAGAAGTGTTTTATCAGTTTATTTTTAAACTGTGAAATATTTTTTTGAAATATTTATAATTAACAGCAAAAGTTATGGTACGAGCGGGGATCGACCCCGCACCTCTGGATCACTAGTCCATTCACAGTTTAAAAAGAATACAGTTTGATAGAATACTTCTATACTTATTATTAGTATATTAAAGTTTAATATGTATACTAGCAAATCAAATAAACAAAACACCTTAGTTGCTACGCTGCCGGAATGAATTTCTGATATTCCTTTGTTATACCATTTTTCATAGTGAGTCTGACCAGTTTATTATTTTTTTATTGTACACACCCCATCTATATTTTCAAATTGAGGAGCAACCACGCAAAAGTGAATCAATCGACTTTTGCCGAAAAATGAGTTAGGCATTGCATCTGGTACAAATCGGTCGCCTCTCTAAGATCCCATCCAAAAATTTAGCCGATATATGCCGAAATCCAACATTTCAACCAAAAAGTAACAAATCAATGAATTAATAATCCTCATTAATTCCAGTGTATGTTTGACAAAAGGCAACAAATCCTTTTAGCAGATAAGAAAGCAATTCCACAAATCATGCAAAAGTAAACAAATCCTATAATATTTTAGAACTAGGAATAAAACTTCCTATTTTGTGCATGACCCGCAATCTCGTATGGGATATGACAACTAACCCTTGTTGCATAGTTCTTAATACGATTTTAGCCAAGAAAACTATAATGCGATTTTGCCTAATATTTCTAGCAATCAATAAGCGTCACCAATATCGTTGCTTTACTTCCTCTGGTATTATTTGTAGTGTGTTTACATTCGGGATTATGTTTCTATATTGAAATCTTTTTAGTTATCGTGTTCTTTGTTTATTGTTTATGATGGATGAAACTATCGCAGTAGTTGATGGTAATAGTGGCTCTCGAAAAAGGCTTCGAAAACCTACCCAAAGGGAGCTTAATCGATCGATGTTTAAGGAAAAAGGTTATGTTTATTATTGTATACCTGATTCAATGGTGAGTTTCGCATTGTTGCCAAGTTATTTGATTGGGAATTTGGCTTGTTTTTGGGCAAAATCGTCTTAGGGGAAGGGGTAAACTGGGGGTTAATTGGTGAAAATGGCATATTTTCCTAAAATAATCGTGTAATACATCGTTTTGTATGTTTTCGGGTATACAGATCTAAATTATGTAATCTATTTGATATTTTAGAAGAAAATAGGAGGTAAGAGTGGAAAGAAGGGGTATGAAAAGTTAAATTTTAATAAAAAATCGAGCAATATGTCGTTTCACGAGTTGTCCAATATACAGATCCCAATTCAAGAATGTGTTGTGTGACAATTTATACAGTTACTTTAACTTATCCGCTGTTTTTCATGATAGAGTGTTTTAAGTTAATTTCTATTTAGTTTATTAATTAAAAAAATGTTTCTGCTTAAAATTGTTTTTTTTAATATTTGCTGGTCAAAACAGAACAAATCCAAAAAATGCGTCAAGCAAAACAGTACACATCCATGTCATTCAAGCAAAATCAAACAAATCCATATGAAACATGGCAAAAACTCTTGTAATATTCTACCAAAAATTTTATAATTTTGAGACTAATATTTTATATTTTTTCCATTTTTTTAAAAGATAAAATTTTTGAATGTTATTTAAATTTAGGACTATAGCAAAGAATATCGTTTTATGCAAAATTAGTAAAAGTGGATTTGTTCACTTTAGCGTGGTTGCTCCTCAATTATTGAAATCCACTAATACTTATATTCCTAAATTCATTTGTTTTTGAGTTACTCATAAAGAAGACTTATAGACACTTTAACGCATTGTAGAAGCTAATCGGTTTAATTTAAATCTAAATGTTTGGCATTTTCCTTACTTTTTTGTCATATCTATGTTTTGGTCAACTCCCGCTTTAATTGAAAGTTTAATTTGATAAGAAATTTTTTTAGAACTAAAGATAGGAAAATGCACACCATTTTCATGTAAATTAAACAGTTAATATTCTGTAAGGCGTATATATAGTAAACAAAAATCGGGATTTCAAACACTTAAGTCAGGATTCTTGACAAATCAGGACCTTAAGTTGAAAATCAAGGCAGTCCCGGCTAAATCCGGATATCTTGTAAACCTATTCATAATGTTCACTGAGCTCTAAATATTAAACTATTAAACTAAGCTTTAATAAATAACATAACAACAATTGTAATTTTTTAGGTGCTCTATGGTGGGACGGTAAAGGAGACAGTGGTGTAAAGAAACCTAAATTCTTTAGGATCAAGACCACAGGTGGATCAACTTTCAAGAATATCAAACTTCTCAATTGCCCCCGCCAGTGCGTTTCTGTCAATTCTGCCAGTGACACTACCATCGACGGTTTCAATCTTGAACTTACTGCTGGAGACGGAGATGTAAGTTTTTGTGTATTTACGCAGAGTCACCAGCTTTAGAAACTAAGATCTTTTAAACCAAGTTTTAGTAGAAGTACTAGTAGTTTTGGGGGGTAATTAAAATACTTCGAAGATTCTGTTCAAAAATACTCTTTACCTTCAACCCTCTTGGTACCTGCAAGACGGTTCTGGCAAGAGTTGGTAAATGCCCTTAGCCAAAAAGAAATGGCCGCCCTTTAAAAAAAAATAATAATAAAACCTATAGTATGTTTTTAATCATCATCATCAACCAGCTATAGGCGTCAACTGCTGAACATTGGCCTCTCCTATTCGCTTCCATTCTTGCCAGTCTTGTGTTGCGTGAATCCAATTGTTAATCAATTTTTAATGTTGTCAGTCCACCGTGTAGATAATCTTCCTCTGGATCTATCTATGCGTCACGTCACGTAAAGCCTGCCCAGCCTATCTCTGTTGATGAAAAGAATACGCGCCTATGCGCCTAAAGCTGGGAACAGCATTTTTTATACCGTTTTCTGCAGCCACTCTTCAGATATCGCCAACAAATTTAAACGCGCAAATCTGTATCTTTGGCTGACAAATAGTTCAGAGTATTAAACAAAAATATAACTTCAACTAACTTGAATAACGCTGTAAAAATATTCGACTTCACTGTATATGTTCAAAGTGCATTCTTCCTTGTTCACGACACATTTCCGCTCGTTCAATTGCTTCTCTCAACACGTGCTGCATTTGAGACGTAATACTTCTAAATACGCGTACAACCCTTTCTTCTAAGATTTCAAGAGTGGCTGAGACTGTTACATAGATTCTTTCTTTAACATATTTCCAAATAAAGAAATCAAGAACAGTGAGATCCGGTGAACGGGCGGGCCACCGTATTAGGCCATTGGTTGCAATAACTTTATAATTAAAATGTTCAATTAAATAATTAAAAACTTCTCTGGTATTGTGAGGCGGTGCTACATCTTGCTGGAAGTAAATTCGGCATAAAACTTCTAAAGGTAGATCATTAAGATGTTGCTCAATTTCATTTTGGAGAAAGCCTAAGTACCTAACGCCTGGCCTTGAAATAAAATTGGCCCAATTATTCTGTTACCAACGTCGCCAGCCCAGACATTGACACCAAACTTTTGTTGAAAATTTCATACTCTCATTTCATGTTGATTTTGTTGGGCCCAGTAACGAGTGTTTTGCTTGTTAAACATACCATTATCAGTAAATCTGGATTCGTCAGAAAATAAGATAAAGTTCATAAAATTTGGGTCAATTTGACAATTTTGGAGCAACCAATCACAAAACAACACCCGACTATCGCCATCGTCAGGATACAAATGTTGGTGTAACTGGTACTTAAAAGCTCGATATCCGTTTTCTTTCTATTTTCCTAGCTGATTCATGACTTAAACCCAGTTCGTGATTAATTTTTCTTAAAGAAATAGTTTTGTCAACCATAGCAAGAACGTTAATCTCCATTTCTTCATTTATAATAAATCTGTTTTCCGCCAGTTGATGCCTAAAACGATTCTCGAGATATGGAAAATACTGATGGACTGGATGTTGCCGGTCGAAGTATCTATGAGCATACAACTCAGCAGCATTCCTTGAATTTTTATGACATTCTCCAAATATTAATAACATATCGACTTTTTCACTTTGAGTATCCATTATTTTGACTTTTGAAAAACAAAAATAATACTGAAAATCAAGAAAAATGAAAGAATCTTATGTCCACTCAAAAATAATAGGTAAATGTCACCGTCAAAACAGAAAATCCTACTTAATATTCAGCATGGCTATCCATGGCACACTTGATAAAAGTAAATAAGTGATTATCGAGTATTTTTTTAATATTATTTTATTTTTGAGCTTATTTTTAATCCAATCGCAAAAAAAGTTAGTACTGTTAGATTCACAAAAAAATCCTCATTTTGAAAAGTGCTTGTTTAAA